>JABUQX010114189.1:0-7500 GCA_015478945.1 Trachelipus rathkii | reverse complement strand
ATAGAATAGATAGATAGATCTACGATATATAGATAGTATTGATAGATTGCTTGGTAGAAAGAACACCTAAACTCAAACAAAAAATTACACGCCTTGCAACTGATCCTCACAAGTATAATATATAGTTATACTAAGTATATATAAACTTATACTAGATACTATAGTTTATAGTATAAATTATATATTTTAGTATACTCTTATAAAAAATAAAACATATAATATGTTAAATAGATATATACTATATACCTCATATATATATATGCATGGAAGATGAAGGTATAGCACTAGATAGAATTATATAGAATAATAGATGTAAAAACTTGCTACCAATTTTTTTTACTCTTTCCCAATTTGAAAGAACCGATTTTAAGTTGATACTTAAAATTGTAAAATACCCGAACTTGTTATGAAAATTGCTTGTGATTTACCGAAAAATATTCAATTCGAATTTACCTCTATCCTTTACAGTACCTTATCGTATAGGTTATAAATACTATATATATATACTAATATATTATAATAATATATTAATATTTATATTTATATATATATATATATATATTATTTATATTATATTATATATATTATATATATATAAGGAAGCCTATAATATAATATATTCTAGTATGGACAAGAAACTCGGATTCCATTTGCCTTTATTAATTATGTTTCATATATATATATAATATAATTATTATTATATGATATATATTATATGAGTATGTACTAAGGGGTGGAAACTGGGCAGCCCAGGGATGACATCCGAAGTTGCAACCGGATGTTGCAAGATGTTTGCAACCTATGTCACACATCTTTGCAACAATATTGGTTCTTTCAAGATTTGAACGTGTCTAGGTGTCAGTGTTTTTAAGGATCGGTGAGAACGAATTTGAATCTGGAATAGACCGGTTTTCAGAGGTTAGCCTCGCCTAACACGTGGTTGTCTTCAAACTAAGTATTTCTAAAAGTAGTTTTTAATAAGAGGCCGGAGGGTAGCCCCAAAAGGCTGGAGGCCCCTTTATGGTTCTTCACTGAAGCGTTTTAAATCTCGGAGATAGTTGATTTCCATAGACTCCATTTCTTCATGATTGCGTTTCCAATCGATTTTATCGTAGATCGATTACCCCTTATATCGATGTTTAAAATCTTCTTCTAAGTGACTCCTGGTATGAGGCGTTTACCAATTAAAAAAATATAAATACGAGATAAGAGAAAATAACATTTACTATAATTAACATTCGATTATCGTTGTAGTATGTACCCTAGTTGTAGTGAGGACCACTATCTTTCGACTAGGAAGGAATAAGAATCGGTATCGCTTTCAAAAACTGGTATATGTTGTCTATAGTTTTATATTGCATAACAATTGATCCCCGACGGCAGAGTTTTGAGTGACCGTAGCGTCACTATCTATTAACTGTGGTGTATTGCCCCCTTAGCGCAAGGTCAATATTCGTCCTTGAAAACCAATGTTACGGAGCTAATACGATATCGGTGAGTGAAATTATGATGTGAGCTAAGATATATGATGACGTAATCTCGTCGGAGACAAGATTAGCTCACCTCTGCGTTCCCCCTTAAGGAGGGAGACGCGTTGCCCCACAGCAAAACAAAATCTTAAAATATCATAGAAGAATATGAAACTTGAGAGAGAAAGGATCAGGAGTCGGTAGTCGGCTAGACGGACAGTCGGAGTTGGATTTTCGGATTCGGAGTCCAGGAACCCCCCGGAGTTGGGCGGATCCTATAGCCTAGAAAAAAAAGAAGAAAATGCATATGAGATGTGCAAAACAGAAGAAGAAGAGAAGAAGAAATGATGAAGAGAAAAGAGAAGAAGGAGAGGAGTGGTAAAGGGAGGAAGGAAGAGAACGAGAGAAGGAAGGCATTGTACTGTATCAGAGGAGTCGGAGTTCTAGTACGGACACCGGAGTTGCTGGAGCCACTCTCTGCGTGCCCGTAGTTGAACTAAAACATTGCGAACAAGTATTAGGCTCATATAACAACAATGTTGGAGTTGTCCTTATATAGGTTATTAGGTTACGTAGAACTCTGACATATGTTCGGTTTTATAGTCCGTATAGAGTGTGTCTCTGTAGGACCCGCCATTAGGTGCGGTCTCGCACTGTGAAAAAAGAGCACAGAGTGCAAACAGAGGTCGCCGGGGGGGGGGGTGGGGGGGAAGGGGGGGGGTGGGGGGGGGAGGACTCAGAAGGTATGAAGGAAGAATATAGGCGAGGAAGAATGTCAAGATAGGAGTCTGACTTCGAAGAGTAGGAAGTTGACAGCTGCACCTGAGTGCTGGCTCCTCGTGCCGGTGCCGGATTATTAAATATTGCGTTTCTTCTTCTGATAAGATACAATATTCTGGCGTGGTCTTTATATATGCTTATTGGGTTCTGTAGATTTCGAAAAATAATGGTTTCAACTATCAAGAAAAAAATTAAAATACATATAAATTACTAAATAATTATAAATAAATAAAAACTCTCTTATTCTTTTTGCTTTATACTTACAACATTTTACGCTTTTTTAATATACCCTTTAAAACAGCTTTAAATCAGTAAATCAACACTTTCACATCCCGCAGTCCCTCCTCAGCCCTTCCCATGATCTATTTATCTATTTATTATTTGATCTACTCGATTTAAGTCAAAATTTTTACTAAAATGTTCATGTTTTACATACCCTAACATCAGTAAATCAGTAAAATCAACCACCCAACCTACCCTCCTGTCAAATCATGATCTAAAATTGCATCTATTGATCTATTGATCTATTGATTATTGATCTATTTGACTCTACTGATCTTATTGATCTATTTGATTATGATCTATTGATTCAAGTCAAATTTTTTTCACTAATATTTGTCCTCGTTTTTTACATACCTAAATCAAGTAAGCCATAATCAAGTCCACCTCCAACCTACCTCCTGTCCCAATCATTGACTCTACTGATCTATTGAATCTATTGATCTATTGATCTATTTGATTCAAGTCGTTCATTTCTTTTTTACTACAATTGTCATTGTCTCTCTACATACTCTACACAGCAGCTCAATCTCTAAACTCAGTATACATCAACCCACTATCCAACCACCTCTCTCTGTCGTCTCGTGATCTATTGAACTCTATTGATCTCATTTGAATCTATTATCTATTGATCTATTTGATTTATTGATCTATTTCGAGCATCATTTTGGATAAGCATAACATTAAACTTTAATATTCTTTACCCACGATCTCATCAGCGGAATATATTTGTTAACGTAAACACAAGTTTTCACATTAATAAAAGCTTACTCTAGCATCATCTTTGACTATGATATTTATCATACCTACAAACGACAACATGACACGGCCCCTTCATACACTATTTGAATACGACTGTAACGTTTACTTAACATTCCTCTCGGTTTAATAATTTAACTAAACATTAGCACAACATTAGGTTTAAAATATTCATGCTGACTCCAACGGAATCTATACTCTTTAACGTAAACTCAAGTTTTCCCACCTCAATAAAATTAACAGAGCGTAACATGAACTAAGAAAAATAATGTACTCAAAGCAACTATAACCACACAATCTAATACCTTCACGATATAAACTGCTTTACATAACAAAGTTCCACACTTCAGCCACTCAGTACAGTATACTAACATTGCTGCAAAAGTGCGTAAACCCTATTCTCACCTTTTTCAATGCATTATTCTCAAACATAGTTAACGTTAACTCTTATCACTGAATCCCCTCTAGTAATCTTGTAGCAAAATAATGTATCATATCCTTGTCTGATTATCAATACTGATCCAATACGAACTATACTCTCTAAACGTAATACAATCAGTTTATCCCCATCAATTTAAGCCTAACATTGCCTCGTAACATGAACTAAGCAAATACTCAATGTTTACACGACAAAAACCTAAATCATCAATCTTACACATTCGACTAAAAATCTGTTAACATTAACAAAAGTTCTCCACTTAACAACATTAAAGCTAACTATAACATCGCATGCAAAACGTAATCTATTCATACTCTTTCAAGCATTCTCTCTAACCATTCATTATTACCGTTTAACTTTTACATTGAACAATTATATTAACATAAAAAACTTATCACAAAACCCTTGCGTCTAATTATATACAGCACACATGTAAATCATGCTAAACCGTTGAACAATGATTTCTTTGATTACATCCACTACTAATATTTAACACACTAATTTATCACTAATCCTGTCTACCTAACTATCATCAATCCCAACAAATAAATGCAAAACATAACAAAGTGTTGCTAGAGATGCGGGGAGATGTCAACGTATCAGCACGGCGAAAAATATCTACTGAAGAAATAGAGTGTATTTAACAATCCTTAAAGTATGAGCATTCTTTCTTTCAACCCAATCAGAAAGAAGGTAAACAAGAATACGACGCTCGAAACGAACCATATCAGATCAAAAGAGTATATATTCTCGTTAGACAACACTAACAACAACAACAACAACACAAACAACAACAACAACACAACACAACAACAACAACAACACAAACAACAAAAACAACAACAGTAACATAGTATAAAAATAAGTTCTTTATATACTAACCAACGCATATATGCCTAACGTAACATTGTTTTCACACTAATAAAGATAACATAGCATTACCATAACTAAGAATATTAATGCCACAATGACAAAAACCTAACACACCTTAGGCCTGAATAAACAACTAACATAACAAAGTCCATACTTAACACAGTAAAGTTACCTAACACAGTGTACAAAAAACGTAACCTATTCACACTTTTCAAGGCATATCTCTAACATATCAATGTTAATTTTACATTAACACTAATGGTTTTACGTTGCATTTCGAGTATCATTTCGGAAACATAGCACCAAAAATGAGTTCAATTATTATACTAACCAGCGAATATATGCTACATAACAATGTTTTCACATTAATAAAGCTAACATAACATTCATATGAATTAAGAAAATAATGTACAACAAACAACCTAGCACACCTTATGTGCAAACAACAGTTAAACAGTAACAAAAGTTCCACCTTAACACCAGTAAAAGTAACTAGCATTAGCATAACAAAAACGTAACCTATTCATTTTTTCAAGCATATCTCTACATATTAACGTTAATTTTACAAAAACACAGTAATATTTAACAAAAATTTATTCATAATTAATGAATTTATTTCCACTACGAATAACTGTAAACATAACAAACATTTTATCCAAACATACATAAAAAAAAGTCTTTTGAATTAAAATATCATAGTAACGTCGAATATTTTTACTGAGTGTAAAGCAGTAATCAGTAATCAGTAAATCAATCATCAACCTTTCCACCTCCACCATGACCTTTTCGATCTATTGACTCTATTGATCATGTCATATGTACGAGTATCATTTCGGTTAAAACATAACACAAAAATAAGTTTTTTATATAAATAAACTATCGAATATTTGCTAGCGTAGCAAAAGTTGTTACATTAATAAAGCTAACATTAATAAAGTACCATAACTAAGAATAATAATGTACAACGACAAAAACCTAACAACACCATAGCGTCACGAATAAACTACTAGAACATTAACAAACTCCCACACTTTAACAACAGTAAAGTGCCTAACACTTCGTACAAAACTTAACCTATTCCCTTTTTTTCAAGCATATCTCTAACATATCATGTTAATTTTACATTAACATCGTAAATTTAACAAAAATTTAGCATAACCCTGTCAAATCATCATACAGACAACGAATACAATGCTGACGTATCAAATTTACATCAACTTTCGTGAATATTTACAACAAAAATTAATCATTATCCTCTTTCTAATAATATCATAATCACCAACGGATAATTGCAAACATACAAAAAGTTTAACCCAAACATAAACATAAAAACAACAAAAATCTTTAACATGACATAACATAAAAATAGTTCTTTGAATAAAATATCATAGTAACGTGTAATAGTTTACTGATTTAAAGCAGTAATCAGAAAATCAGTAAATCAAAACCATCCATCCCAGCAGTCCCCTACCAACATCCGCTTTCATGATCTATTGATTATTTGATCCAAGTCACATTTCGAGTATCATTTTGGATAAACATAACATGAAAATAAGTTCTTTGATATACTGACCTACGAATATATGCTTACGCAACAAAGGTTCTTTAGCGTCAATAAAGCTAACATATCAAACCTGACTAAGAATATAATGTACAAATGCCAAAACCTAACATACCCTCGCGTATGAATAATCCCGCTAACATCCTGAAAAATTCCCTACTTATCAAAGGTAAGTAGCTAACAGGTCATACAATACTCGATATGTTTCCACTTTTCCCGCATATCAGGCAACAGGTAAGACGTATATCTAACAAAAATCCCTCAACAGTGACCCAATTCTATCAAAAAGATACCAGCATCTTCGAACTCATGAATTGAACCACTATCTTCATCCAAGTGTCATTCGTCTTCGAGTATAACATCATTGAACTATGAATAAAACGTGGACATTAGCAAAATTCCTCGGCAACCTAACATTACTCAACAAAACTTAACCTAGGCTAACGTTTCTAAAACATCATTGTCAGTTAACACAGTAATATCTTACAAAATTAATCATTTCTTCTAACAAATCAGTGATTAATCTCACACTGTTAATAGTAATATTTAGCATAACTAACCATTACGAATAAAACAGTTCTCAGTTAATCAAGAGGAATCTAAAGCAAACATCACTCCCGAGCAGAAACCCAAAGGGGATGTGCCCCTTTGAAAGTGTGGTGTTGAATCCTGAAAAGGGGTGGATCCCCCCTCTCAGGATTCACACCTTTCAAAGGAGACGCATCCCCACTCATTGGGTTTTCTCTCGAGAGGTGATGTATTGCTTTAGATACTCAGGATTAATGAAAACTGTTTTTCGTAAGATTAGGGCCTCACGGAATATGTTAATCGAGTTACGAATATACTCGTACAGTGTTCGAGAGTTAACGACTGATTTATTGTTAGAAAATGATAAAAGTTTGTAAAGACATCCTACAGTGTTAACTGCACAAAGATGATGTGTTAGAAACGTAGAGCCTAGGATTAAAGTTTTTGTTGAGTATTGTTAGGTTTGCCCCAGAGAATTTTGCTGAATGTCCTACAAGTTTATTACATAGTCTCAAATGAATGGTTATACTCGAGACGAATGACACTATTGATGAAGCATAGTGTCAATTCATAAGCTTACAAATAGATGGCGTGGTAATCTTTGATTAAGATTGGTCCACAATTTGTTGAGGGATATTTGTTAGAGATAATTAATTACGTCTTATTACCGGATTGCTGATATGCGGAGAAAAAAGTGGGAACATTCATATCCAAGTTTCTTGGTGTACCTGTTAGCTTACATTACCTTGAATAAGAGTAGGGAAATAATTTACAGAGAATGCTTAGCAACAGATTAATTAACATACGCGAAG
>JABUQX010114188.1:0-15000 GCA_015478945.1 Trachelipus rathkii | reverse complement strand
AGATTTTTTGAAGACGCTTCAGCTCACTGTCTTTGACTCGATCCATTCCATTCTGCAGTCTCCTTTGCTCCTTCTCCATAGCTTGTTGTAGCAAATATTCGTTATGGAATTCTTCTGCCACAGCTATCAAAATTTCTTTTGCAGATTCTTGTTCCAACAATGCGTCACAGTTTTTTATACTTAATTCTTCGTCTTCTGATCCTTTCTCTTCCAATTTCCTTTTATAATCCTTTTCATATTCTTTATTCTCTGGTGTTAGCTGAATCACTCCTCTAATTTACTATTAATTCTTTCAGGCACCTCTCGCGTCATCCCGGTCTGCATTGTATCACCAACGCTGACTTCGACGGAGCATGAACTTGGAGTACTATCGCGCGACTCTGTACTTTTTTTTTTTGTGCCTTTTGATGAACCGACAGTGTTTCATCATCAATATTACCAGCTATGATTGATATATTGATTATGATGTCGTTAGACGCACCTTTATCATGACTAGGGGTTTCTTGACATTGCGACCGTGTGTTATATTGTTCGCATTTTCCAACATCTTGTGATCTTCGTCATTATTTTCAACTACGTGAGTTGACTTGACCCAACAAGGCGTTTCTGCTGATATTGGGTCTGTCACTAATTCCAACCCCTATTGTCTCTCAGGACCTGATGAGCCTGGGATATTTCCCAATGTTAAATCGTAAAGTGCGTCCTTTAAGCATAAAGCTTCGACGTATCCCGTGTAAAACGGTGTTTGGATCCAAACCTTCGCTTTGAGAGCTGTTCTGAGGATGTTATCGATTAAAAGCATTTTTCTTACCTTACCCGTGAATTGGTGGTCTTTCACAAATTTTCTTTTCAATATCCTACCGCTACAACCTTTATCGCACAGAATGGATACCTCAAAACCGTTTACTGTATCATTTGTAACGGGCATGTAAGAAAGTCTCACGTTTGTACCGCTCTGACAGGACATGGTTATTACAGGTATTGTTTTACCATCGAAGTGTAACATGCCATCCTTTAACATCTCACGAATATCGAAGCACCCATCTTTTTCCACAATCTGGTGGATGTAAAGGGACTAAGTCTTGAATGCGCTAGGGTCGTACATGAGGGTGTGTTGTTAAATCTTAATGTATAGTAGTGAGACTATGGTCTGGAATAAGAGGTATAGATCTAAAGTATAATGTGTTCAGATGGACAATCTTAGAGGCGTGTTAGTTGTGAGAAGAATTGATAGAATGAGGAATGAACGTATTAGAGAGTTGTGTGGTGTGAAGAAAGGGGTAAATAGGGGGCGTAAATGAAAGTACGTTGAGATGGTTTGTTCATGGTGGATGATAGTCGATTGGTTAAGTGAGTGTACTGTTAATCAACCGGCTGGGAGACCAGGAAAAGTGGATTGAGTCAGTAAGGAATGCCTGTAGGAGAGAAATATGAAGTTTGGCAGAGGCGAGAAGAAGGTGCATAATAGGGAGTGAATATTGGGGTTTTGTGAGGGGGTATGGTTGTGGTCCAAGAGATGAACCCTGCTTTGACGAGATGCCATATTGAGTGTCCGTCGCGGTTCCGTGAAGCTCTAGAATTTAGATTTTCAGCAACAGTTCATAAAGGCATAAAGGACAGTAAGGCTGACTTCTTTTTGACTTACATTATATTCTTCTACTACTTTTTCTGTTTCTGGTGCATGTTTACGCACACCTTACCCCCAGTCTTGGGAAGAGAAGGTGGGTGGTGATAGATATATATATATACTTATATATATACTCATATATATATATATATATATATATATATATATATATATATATATATAACTTAACATATATATATATATATATATATATAAGGGTTTTGGGTATTACTGGAAGACTGATGAAAGCGCACTTTAATTTGACCCAAAACAGTAAATCTACATCAATACAGTAGTGACCAGCTTTCGTCATTATTCGGCGTTTTCAAGACTTGAAAGGCCGTGAGCATGTATTGATATTATAATGTTTAAATAGTAAAGACAAAAATCTGTCATCTTAAACCTTAAACAACTCGGGAAACTTACCAAAAATACCATAAATATACATAAAGCGGAAAAATAGCTTTTAAAATTCAAATATATATATATATATATATATATATATATATATATATATATATATATATATATATATATATATATATATATATATATATATAAATATATATATATATATATATATATATATATATATATATATATATATATATATATATACGATATATATATATATATATATATATATATATATATATATACATAACATATATATATATTCATATATATATATATATATATATATATATATATATATATATATATATATATATACATATATATATATGCTATACTATAATATATATAGTTTAAAAATAAAAGAAACAAAATTATATTTAAAATATTAAATGATATAGAATCATTTTCAAACCTGAACTAAAAGACATTTTTACGATTCAAAGCTTTCCGATTTTGAAACTATATATTTTACTTTCTATATTTTGCAGAAAGTATTTAATAAACTTATTTTAGTTAGATATATAATAACATATATATTTTTATTTTATTTTATTTCTTTTTCTTCCCACAAGAAAACACTAGAAATGTATCTTGTTATGAAAGTTCTTTCCGATTTTTAGATTTAAAAAAAAAAAAACTTTCAACTTTGTCTCTTTTTTGGATTGTGAAAAAGGACAAATGGATTTGGAATAATTGAAACTTAAAGTAATTTTATTGCTATATATATATATATATCTAACATATATATATCTTATATAAATTATATATATATATATACGTGTATCTATATATATATATATATATATATATATATATATATATATATATAAAGATATATATGTGTGTGTGTAGTTACGTGTGTACTTTTTGTGTGTGTGTGTGTGTGTGTGTGTGTGTGTGTGTGTGTGTGTGAGAGAGAGAGAGAGAGAGAGAGAGAGAGAGAGAGAGAGAGAGAGAGAGAGAGAGAGAGAGAGAGAGAGAGAGAGTATATATATATGTGATGTATATGTGTGTCTCCACAACACCCTAACATTCCTTACGGTTTTTATAAATGAGAAATCACAACAAGGAGAACTACTAAAAACTTTCAGCATCAGTACTCTGTATATTTTTGACTAATATACTTTCCAAACGCCATGAAAAAGAGAGTATTTTGATCCACTAGATTAAACAAAATTCATGGATTTGATTGAATTCATTTAGTAGCTATGGTTTTAAAACTTATCAAGAATTTATCTTTGTTTTCTCCTCTCCTAGGAATTTTCAGTTTTTCCGAGGCTTATAACATCTATTAATCCTCCCATTGCAAAATTCTTAATATCTTAATGTTTGGTTATGAAATAAATTTTCTAATATTATTCTCTCAGAGTTATATTCTCCTTTGGTTGAGTTGATAGGAAATATTGCAAACTCAGGCTTGCCTATGTTTTTATAGGTCTCAGGTCGGATACCATTTAAACTTTACGCTTGCATATCCTTAAAGTTAAGAAAAGTAAAAGAGTACTAATAGTACTGTAAGAACGAAGAGTATTATAACAAAAAAAAGATGGAAGTAGGTGGTAGCGAAAGGAGAATACCCCGGAGTAGATGGTAGAATTAGAGGGCAAATATAGGGAGTAAATAATTATCTTGCAGAGATAGAAAAAGGCTTATGAATTGTGGAATGGAAGAAACTAGATGAGAGAATGAGGTAGGGTCAAAGTTTAGGTTGAGATGTTTTACAAAACTTTTACAGGCTATTTATAAGCTGTTGACTCCAGGAGCGAAAATCAATAATTAATGTATCGTTTTTTAATAATTTTAGGATAAATACATTAAATATTGGATGGCTTAACCTAACCTAGTATGATCCTACGATGAATCCTAACCTAATACAACCTAACCTAACCTAACTAGCCTAACTAGCTAACCTAACACAACTAACCTAATACTAACAACTAACCTAACTAACCAAACAACCTAAATTAGCCTAACCTAATATTAACGGAGTCAACAGCTTATAAATGTCCCTCTTACATAATTAAATCGGCTATACGTTCTGAACAGCTTGAGGAACCCCTCTTACTGAAATAGCAATCATTTCATTAGAAACCGAAGATGTAAAACAGCAAGTCACATCAGTTTGCAGAACCAAAATGCTCAGTAGAATTGCAGTAGAATAATTTAAGAGTATCATTTAATTTGAGACAGATTTACAGAACAAATGAATTTAGGCAGGGGAGAAGAAGCTAAATGTTGGAAACTTCAGAAGTTCCTAAATTAGAGAAATGAGAAAAAAAACAACGTCGTTGAGCACACATACGCACGTTATCTGCTACTGAATGAAAACTTAGATTCGAGATTGCAAGAGAGTACAGAGAAGGCTTTGCTGTTGGAGCTCTATTTTTTATAAATATAAGATGTGAAGTCCAATAAATGTGATAAATTAGAAGTAAATCTGGTGTTCGAGTACGGAGAAATTAGAATATTGACCGTCAATGATTCAGAAATTAAGAAAGATTGAAAATCGTATATCAGAAGAATAGTAATTCCGTGTTTGTTGGCTTGCTTAATCGATGACGGATTGAGGAGTGGAGGAGTGGGCCATCTTTGGAACCGGCTGTGGGTTCTCTAAGATTACATATGTCGACTCTATTTTAATTATGTAAGCAGTGCTTGCGGTGTGTAATGAAATGGAATGCCATTATTTCAAGTCTATATACAATTTTGTATAGGATTGAAATTGCTCTGAATATGCGTTCTCTGAGAATGAAATGCGAGAGGGAAGAACCATACACTCAAAAATTTAACGTAAAAATAAAAGCTATTTGGACAAGTTTTTTTGAAAATATTGTTTTATTCCGATGCCCTTTTTGGTCAAAACTTCTGATTAAGTATGTGGCAGATAATCTGTCCAATAGATTTGTTATTTGACATATTCTGCATTGTCAAGAAGATTATGAAGAATAATGGACTAATTTTTTCTTGTCCAGCTCTTGAACAGGTTTTAACACAAACTATAAGATAGAACACTGGCAAGCTTATACTGAATTGATAGAACAAGAACTATACAATCCATCCGAACAGCTAACTTTACATCTCTCGACAAAGCAATACAACAATTCAATAAAACCATTCTAAAAACATTAAAAAAAATACATCCCCCCTAAGTCTACCTAAAACATTTGAATCTCAACTCGCAACCAATCACCAGAAATAGACCCGCTACCAAAACAAAGAATCTCCCTCCGACCAAACAGAAAAACCAGATCAAGCCCAAATAAATCAGATCAAAGACCTCAGCGATAGAATTAAAAACCTAATTAAATCAGACATGAATAAAAATTGGCAACAGTGCACCCAAACATGCAACCATAAAACAAACCTACAAATCAAATCTATTTCGAAAAATAAATAAAATTCAAACTTCACAAGCACAACCCTCACCAACCCATGAGTCATCTGAAAAAGGGCAACAAATATCTAGTAGCCTAAAATCCAATTCACATTTACTATGTGAAGAATATAAATTATCCATATATATATATATATATATATATATATATATATATAAATATAATATATATATATATATATATATTATATATATATATATATATATATATATATATATATATATATATATATATATATATATATATATATTATGCAACACCCACCAATAGACTAACAAATAAACAACTCAAAAAATAAAAGAACAATCAAGAAAAGCCTCCCACCCGATTTACTCCATCAAAAATTTCAAAAACTCGCAAGCTTTAAGTTCAGGCAAAATATGGAATATCCACCTCAAACACCTAGGAACTAAAACTACAGCAATCCGAATTCAAATATTTAATGCAGCTTCGCAAACCAATACTATCCTACCACTCTGGAAACACGCACACAATCCACATATTAAACCTAACAAACCAATTAACAACAAGGCTTTATTTAGACCTATATAAATACTACCATCTTTGCTCTGGACACCATCCCTTCCTTCAGGAATATAAATTCCGATTTCATAAACTCTTTCTCCACCTACTGTCAAAATGTACCCTCCTGACAAATAACGACAAAAGACACCTCTTTCTTAACTGCTCGGACCTAATGTACATCAGAAGCAACTTCAACAGACTCGTTATGACAGATCTATGGGTTCGGTTTGGATCTATGGGCTGTGGTTTACAATGTCTCGGAATCATGCGCTTCTCGTAGGAGGAGAGAGGGCTTCCAAGTAACTAAGTAAATATATTGTAATTTGTTTATAATATTATTATTTGTTGATATAAAATATTAAAATTATTAGGTCAGGGTCCCGAATAGCTGATACCCTCTAAAAATCTTAATTAGGCATCAGCGAGCTCACCGAATTACTCTGATACGCCGTTCTAAAAAAAAATCTGGCTAGCTACATGAAAAACTGAATTTGTTTTTGACAATCACGCGAACATTTTTAAAGCAGCGAAAAAATGTAAGCATAATAAAGATCAAGGCTGCTAAATAAAAAACTCAAGTATTAATAATCAAAGATAATGATACAGTGATACGATAAGTTGCAAGTCTAAAATACCATTTTTTAGTAAAAACTTTAAAATATTAAAACGGCCTACGCGAATGAGAGATTACGAATGGTGAAAAATCGATGGGTCATCATGCAGTGGGCCGTAGTCTCAAGCGGATAGGCTGGGTAGCGCAGTTGCCACCTTCTATATCAACTTACTTGCAATTAACGAACAAATTATCATAATTAAGAAAAACACAAAATAAAAAAGCTATAAAACAATGTGAATTTGATGGAATAAACACCATAAGAAAAACTAATCCACACAAAATCCTGTAAATACTAAAACCAAAAAATAAACCCTCTTATTATGCTTGTAGGCCAGCACTAACACTCACGAAGCGTTTAGACCATTGCCTAGGCGCACATAGGCCGCTTAGCCTCGAATAAACACAATAGTATCCTATCGCACGACTTCATTACTGTGCTTGAATGCATACTTATTAAGACCAGCCAGACCTGGGCTGCGCGTCCGCTAGCTCCGCCTAATGCCGCGTCGTGAGATGTCCGCCAGTTAAATCAGTTTTTTACTAGAAATTCTTTGGAACACCGTGTTCAACTTGCGAAATTAGCATTAATTACACACGGATATCTTACTATACTCTCAAGCCATATATACTAGACTATATTATCATATAAGTCGTAATATATATATATAGTCTATATATACCTATATAAATAATATGATATATCAGTATTATAAATAAAACATTTACTTAAAATAAAATAAATGATCTAAGCACGTGATATATATAATATATATACCCAATACACTATATATACTTATTATTTTTAAATAGGTACAACAAAATTTAGATGTACTACTAATTATATAATATAATATATCCCAGGATAAGAAAAAAATAATTTAATTTCACCCCTTCAACGTCTATGCTAATGCTCTTACTAACTTTAACATCCGATCTTACAAGATGTGTAGCCGTGAGATAAAAATACAGTCAGAAGAATTAGATCTACACAACTTATAACATATCAAATTCCATTATCTTTTATCTTCATAAACGTAATTAATTACAAAAGTTTAGTTCCCCATATATGTAGGCGAAAACAAGAAAATGAGGCAGCACAACTAGTCGGAAAACTTAAATATACTGTTATCAGAATGTGGCATGGAACCGATCAAGGGGTGAATGATGATCAATATTAAGTTTAGAACGAAATATTTATGACACCGCCCCCATATAACGCACGCACAAAAACACACAATACATACTACACACACACACACACAACCATTATATACTACGTATATATATATAGCATATATCCATACGCCACTACGCTATATATTTAGCTATATATAAGCTATATATATAAAATATATAATATAATAATAGTGACGATATATACGGTGGATACTACATTAGACTATCACTCCCTATACCGTGTAAATTTTCAGAAAATATAAAATATTTGGGTTCTTACTATATCTTATATAAACTATACAGCCATTCCTCCACCATATTACTCACCACTGCCCCTATATTAATATACCCTAATTTAGATCAATTTTATTACTATAATATATACTTATATATATCAAGTATCTATAGGATTATTATATAATATTGTATATTAATCCATATACGACGATATATAGTATATAGCTCGCCTTACCCATGGTAAATAACCAATATCTAGCTACGCCAACTGAGTTCATAGAGTATAGAAAGAGGATCAGTAAATGATTTTCTAGTACCGAGTAATGGCAGCAAAGAAAGATTTTATTCGACATCTTAACGCCCGTTAACTAGCACTTCTTTAATGATCTTAGCGCGATTTAGATTAGGAAAATAAAATAACATGCTACCAACATTTGAAATAACATGTGTTACTAACACAAAATAAAATCTAACGAACACATAAAATAACATGTGTTAATAAAATAAAATAATGTATGTTAATAACACAAAAATAACATGTAATTAACATGTGTTAACGACACATAAAACAACGTGTTAATAACAAAATTACATGTGTTAATAGCATATAAAATAACATGTGTTGCTGCCATATAAAATAACGTGTTCATTACACAAAATAGCATGTTTTAATAACGATTAAAATAACATGTTATAGCGCATAAAATAACATGTGTTTATAATATATAGAAAAACATAGTTAATAATACATAAAATTACATGTTATTTACAAAAAATGACGTGTTAATAATATACAATGATATACTATATCATATATATATATATAGATATATATATATATATATATATATAATTTCATAAATCTATAAAATATTATAAATACTATACTATATATATAATATATATCTATATATAAAGTAATATAATAAATTATTATATAGTATATATATAAAGAAAACTAGAGAAGAGTTTGAGCTAAAAAATGCAGTGCATTTTCATTCACAAGTAAAAAACTGGCTAAACAACAAAAAAAACAAAAATTTTAGATTCTTGAAAAAATCATGTTGGTTTTTTTCATTGACAAGAAAAAAATAAGAAAAATTCTTTCTCGTCTCGCTGCCTCGCTGCCTCGCTATTACCACATGCCAGGCGTAAGATGTTATGGTCACCTGTTCATCGGTTATGTGACTAAAGACCAAATATTACACTTGGATCAATTTAAGGTATGTTATTAACATAAGAGCTTTTAAAATGGCAATAGTACCTTGTTTTATTTCCATTTAAAGTGTTTCGAAAAGATAGACCATATCACAAAATTTTTAACGGTCATATTCATATTAGAAAGTGGTTTTTAAACGATCTTTACAGATTTACGATGACAAAGCAGTTATGAATTAGTTTCTTCAGCTGAACAATTTTCCTGCAGTAAAATGTTCGCTGAATTCAAAAATGTATTTAGTTTTAATATTGTTAAATGAATAAATGTTTCCTGCATTAAAATGCTCGCTGAATTCAAAAATGTATTTAGTTTTTTGGTATCTATCCTAGTTTTTTATTATAATATTGTTAAATGAAAAGGCTTGCTAAAATGACGTGCTAAAAATACTGTTAAAATGATAAAAGAAGTCATAATTACGCAAGTAATTCCGATAAAAATGCTCAATAGGTCTCGCTAGTATAGCTAGTTATGGACATTTTTTAGTTAAAAATATTCCAATGAGTTCCATTCTAATTCTATTTGTAATCTTCATATAATAATACTTTTGCGGTCATACCGTTATGTTAAATTTGGGTTCAGTTTTGGTACATCACCATTTTGAATATTAGCAATTTTGATAAATTGTGTTTTTATTAATAATTATAATCATATTATTGAGAACTTTGATTAGTCTAAATTCCCAAATTAATTTTTGGAAGAAAGTTTACCTTTTTCTTCCAAATAGTTGTAATAAGTATACCAGCTGTTGTTAAAAAATTGTAGGTCCTGTTGGCTAGTAAAGAAACTTGGGCCCAAACAAGTATTTCATAGTAAGTACCTGGTTCAGAATTTCGATTTCAACAATTAGGTGAGTAATTTATTTGTTTTTTATTTATTATTAATTAGAAGTAAAATAAATTTCGCTCCAGAAATTATTTTATTTTAATATAGTATATATAATATATATAAATCAATAGCTATATAATATAGAGAGGTATAGGTGTATTAATCAATCTATTTCTTTATATTATATATATAACTATATAGTATATCGTTCTCTCCAGATTACCCCTATATATGAATTCTTTATGACATCCTACCATTGCGGGAGCTCCATCTGTTGCTGCAGATTCTATGTTTGTTAAGGGTATAGCTTTTTCTTGAAAAAATGTCTCCACAACGTGAAAAATGGATTCTTCTTTCGTGTCGCTTTTCATTGTTTTACCAAACAACAATTTCTAAAAAAAATTCTCCTCTTTTACAAAGCTTACGTAAGATAGCAATAACGCTTCATTCCCTGGCAATGTAGATTCATCCAGTTTCTGTGAAGAGCACTTGGGATGCAATTAGAAGGACAAGAAACCTCTATATTAAATAATTCTGCCTTATATGACATATAATACGATCGCACTCAATGGAAAAATTTTCATTTAAAGGTGGGTACCTAGATCGATATATAATTTAATAGTATATATATACATAACTCATAATATATATATATATATATATATATAAGTACTACATATATATATCTTATATATAATATACTATACTATATACTATATATGTCGTGGTGTACGTCCTGAAATGCTCGTAGGTGTATCCCGTATGTGCTTTTAAGGACAAAAAACAGGAGCAGAACCTATCATATAAAAAGGCAGATCAAAATCATCACTTTATAAGCATTAAATTCATTAAAGTTTGTGCTTTTAAATACCAGTATTAATTATTTAGATCAACAATTATTTATCTATTATTATGACTTATAATTATTATTATTATTAATTATTATTATATATATTATTATTATTATTATTATATTGATTATTATTATCTATATTATTATTATTATGTATTATATTTTTATTATATTATGTATACGTTCACTTTTCTAACTTTAAAATTATTAATACGATATTTATTTTATTAAAATTAAAATCTAAAAATCAAAATTCTTTCTTGAAAATGTCCGAAATATAAAGACAAAAATCTCAGTCTACTGGCCATAATCAAGTCAATAAGTATTTATTTTCTCTAGTGTTACATACCAATAGAAACTTTCTTCTGTAAAAGAAATATTATTAAGGCAGCGATTGAAAATGCATACAACGAGCATTCATTAGTGTGGAGCCTAGATTAGGCTGATGATGACGATGAGAATTATATTATTATTATTAGTTATTATTATTATTATTATTATTATTATTATTATTATTATTATTATTATTATTATTATTATTATTATTATTATTATTATTTATTATTATTATTATCATTATTATATATATTTACATATTATTATTATTATATTATTATTATTGATTATTATTATATTATTATTATTATTGATTATATATATATATCTCAGTAAACTCATAATAATTTATAATTATTGGTTATTAATCTGTTTATTTTTATGTATTATGATTTATCATTATTATTATTATTATTATTATTATTACTTGATTCATTGCATTATTATATTATGAATTATATATTATTATTATTATTTATTTATTATTATGCCTATTTATTGATTATTATTATATTATTATTATCTATTAATTATTAAGTAATATAATAATAATTATAATTATTAGTATTATTATTTATATGATTATTATTCACTTATTATATTATTATTATTATTATATATACTTGATTATTTATTATTTATTATATTATTATTATTATTATTAATTATTGATTATTATATTAATATTATATATTATCTACTTATTATTCATTATTATTATATATTATTATTATTATTATTATTATTTATTATTATATCAATTATTATTATTATTATTAGTCTATATTATTAATTATGTGTTATTATTATTATTATTATTATTATTAGATATTATTATTATTATTATTAATTATTATATTATTATTATTATTATTATGCATAATTATTGATTTATTATTAGTATTATTATTATGTATTATTATTCATTATTATTAAACTTTAGCATTACCGTTCTACCTTAAGAGAATAAATTTAAATAAGCAAAAATATATTTCGTCAAGTAAATTTAGAAGTTTCAGACTTCATAAAACTTGCAAAACAACCCTCGAATTCTAAAATTTCATAAGATTTTTTATTTAAATTCCAAATGTGCTTTCTAAATACTTAATAGTACCTTCCGTGTCGACATCACTTGATTATGGAAACATGTTTTTGAGACTGCCACTGTCACTACTGAGCAAGACTCAATACTACTTAAGTATAAATATATATATATTTAATATAATTATATACTACCCTATACTGATAGGCTATATATCATATATATACCATATATATATATAATATAGCTTATATATAATACTATAGTATATTATATAGTGAGGTATATATATATATTTTATATAATATTATATATTAATATATACATATCAATATAATAATGTATTAATAGTATATATATAATATATACTATATATATACTATATATATATATTATAGTACCTATATATATTATATAAAAATGCCTACATATATATTGATATATACTAGTTATCATTATTCGTATATTTAGTAATTATATATACACTATAGTTATATTTACTAAGTGTATATCATATATATAATAATACTAAATATAATAATATCACATATATATATATATATATCATATATACCTATACTATATAATATAATATCATATAATAATACTACTAAGTACCAAATATCACCTATATATCTATATAGTACCCTACTAAATTTTGAACCAATGAAACTTGAGTGTAACGAATTACACTTATTCATCAACAATCACAAAAATAAAAAATAATAATAATACATAAAAATAATAAATAATAATAATACATAATAATAATCAATAATAATAATAATAATCCAATAATAATAAATACCATAATTTAAATACATTAATACACTAATAAATATAACAGTAATCAATAATAATATAATAATAATAATAATAATAATAATCACACTTCACACAGCATAATAATACATTACATAATAATAATACATAATACATAAATAAAAATAAATTATTATATAAATAAATAATGTTCCTAAATAATAATATAATAATTAGAACACTCACATTTCCCTTAAATTTAACAACATCTCGTTGTCATCAGGCATATATCTACCATGCGCAGAAACTTATCCAAATACTTTCGCGTGGCCTGACTAGGCCACACCAAATTTACTACTCACACACACACCACAAAGGTAACTCTCACTTATATGAATATTATATCTCACAAATCTAATCCAAATTATACGATCTCTTCTTCTAATCAAGTTACATTAAGTCATAATAATATAAACCTAACCTAGTTTTCTCACACAATCCTCACGTAATGCAAACTGCATTTCGTGTGTCGCTTAAAAATTTAGCTAATTACATTCATATTAATCGATATGTTTATATACCTATCATCCTCTTTTGATCTGAAAAAAATACTTTTTAACGGTCTTCACCTATTTATATATCACTTATATATATATATATTGTCTACCCTATACTATATATATATAATTTATATGATATCACTTATATAGTAGTATTATCACTCATAGGTCACCTACATATACTAAGATACTTACAACTAATATATATATTACGTATTATTAATAAGTATGAATCATACTATATATATATATTATATCATTATACATACTATTTGAGTATATAGTAAAATACCTACACGACTAACTCAGTCCTTAAGTATATCTACCATAGTATCCACGTATGCTCTCGTCCATATATTAACCTATATACTAATATCACTACCTATACACTTATTATTATATTATAGCTATATACATATCGATATATTGATCTGAGCGAAGTGCCAATTCGAGCATATATATACATGTAGCTCTTAAATTTCAAAAATTGAATATTTATTCAAACTTATCTTAAAACATTTATACCTTCTATTAAACTAGTTAAACTGACGTCCACTATGATCCTTCGCACTTGATTTATTTACCAATTCTCCGTTCACGATTTCTGACTCAATGTAGCAAAAGATAAATTAATATCACACGCCACAGGACGTCACTACGACGCAACCCAGAGTTTAAAATCAAGTCCAAAGCATTCCCTTACGAGAATTGATTTAAGATACCGATCTGTTCTTATTATTCCTTCTAAAAATGTACAAAATGAAAGTTAAAGTAAAAATTTTTTTTGAATGAATCTGCCTTATTCTTATGGTTTTTAGTGTGGTGATGTTTGACAGGAAAAAATGTAGCCTTTTGAACTAGGAAGACAACTAAATCGTTAATGATTTATGTTAAAAATTAAAAAACACAAGAGTAAATTCAGCGATTACACTGGGGACCAAAAATTTTGTTACATTGCCAATTACCTCTCTCTCTCTCCTCCTCTCTCTCTCTCTCTCTCGTCTCCTATTACTCTCTCTCTCTCTCTCTCTCTCTCTCTCTTCTCCTCTCTCTCTCTCTTCGCTCCAATTCTCTCTCTCGCTCTCCTCTCTCTCTCTCTCTCTCTCTCTCTTCTCTCGCTCTCTCTCTCTCCTCCCAAAGAATCGAAACGCAGAAGTCCTATCCATACTCTTAATCCCACCGAACAATTCAGAATGCGTAAACCCACCCATTACATCGTATTTAAACACTATTTAGTGGATTTACAATTCAAATGAGAAAACTGCATAAAAATAGAATGATATACAGAATGAGTAAGCAATTGAGGCGTTGGAATATAATTGAGGATTTTGAAATTTGCTCAAGACAACTTATCTACTAAAGCCTTGCTTCCTTGCTTTCAGTGCGACCGCCACGCCTATCTCTCTCTAA
>JABUQX010114187.1:15000-20000 GCA_015478945.1 Trachelipus rathkii | reverse complement strand
TCAATTTAAATTAATTACACAAAACCAAATCATCCGCATATAATAAGTAGGACATCCTCCACTCTCTTCCATTCTCCGTCATTCTAACACCTTCCCCTGCCACCCCTACCTCTAATCCTTTTATAACCTCATCCATATACAAATTGAATAACCAAGGTGACATAACACATCCCTCCCTCACTCCTCAACTATTATTAAACCAATCCCTTTCAACTCCATTTATTCTTCTTATTCTTCTTGCACACGCTTCACAATCGTCAAACATACTTCTGACTCCATTCAGAAGCCTACCTCCAGCACCACATATCACTAACACTTGTCATAGAACTTTCCTCCTAATCCTATCATGCGCCTGTTGCAAATCCATAAAATCTAAATACAATTTATTCTCCTGCTCCCTTATTTTCTCAATCATTTGTTTCAATGTAATAATTTGATCCACACATCCTTTGCCACTTTTAAATGCTCATTTTTCTTCAACGATCAGTCCCTCAGTCACTCAACGTACTCTATCAACCAATATACCAGCATGTACCTTCCCTACAACACTCAATAACTTCCTACTGTTCCTCTTGTTCCTCTTATCCTTATATAAGTGTACTATTACTGTTTTCCTCCAATCCCTTGGGATTATACCCTCCATAAACGTTTTGTTTCACAACTACTAAATTCATTCATTCACCATCTTGCCTCCATTCTTAATCATTTTACCAGTAATTCCAAATATGCCTGAAGATTTGCCATTCTTAAACTTTCTCCCTCTATTCATTACCCCCTCCTTACTAATTATCTCATCCCCAAAACCAACAAACCAACAAACCCACACACATTCACTATGATCTCTTCATTACTGACAATGTTATGCAGGTTTTCAAAGTATTCACTCCTTACTCTCCTCTCGTCCCATTCATCAGTTACGAAAGCACCATCGCTATTCATTATTCTCTGCAGATTTCCCTCATTCTCATTCTTAACCTTTCGCGCTTCCTCCCAAATAAGCTTCCTATTCCCTTGTTAGTCCCCATTCAGCCTCCTTCCACACTTTTTATCTACCTCAATTTTCTTACTCCGTACGCATCTTTCAGTCTTCCTTTTCTTACTCTTTATATAATTCCAAATACATTTCTTTTGAGACCTTATCATTGGCATTTAGTACTTTCAACCACGCTACTGTTTTTAATTTTGACCGCTTGCATCAATTCTTCATTCCACTACTCATTCTAAACATTCTTACTTCCAATTTAGCACATCCACATACTTCTCTTGTACTAATAACAAACGCTTCCTTTATATGCTTATAGATTTGTTCAGTTTCAACTATTTCACATTCAATTGATTTATTTGCTAGTGCTCTTATATACTTATCCTTATTAACTTGTTCACTTAAATTCTCACTCTTAATTCTTCCCACTTCCTTCCTGATCAACTCCCTATGCATCATCATCCCAACTAACTTAATCTTATATAAATATAATGATCCAATAATGGCATCCCTAACCCTCTCACTGATTTAACATCAAAAACATACTTCAAAATCTCCTTTTTCACCAACACAAAATCAATCATGCTACACCAACTCTAGTATACTTATGAATACTTTTGTGTTTAAAGAAAGTATTATTAACACACATACCTACCTCCTCGACAGAAATCAATCACATCTTTACCATTCTCATTTTCTCCAGTCACCAAAAGCACCTGTAGACAACTCCTTTTTATCACCTAGTTCCAACCATTTTAGTCCACCCAACACAATGCATTCTGAAGCTCCTGTTTCACCCGATCCAAAACATGTCATTCAGATTATCCAGAAAATCATACACTCCTCAGGACACCTCAGATGGACCATATGGCAACAACCACACATACCTTTGACCATTTCTTTCCACACCAGCACTCACACATCTTACACTGCACCACACCACTCATCTTCATCGTTTCCTGTCATCTTTGTCTTAGTCACAACGATCAAATCAAACTTACCCTTTCTAAATACTCCAGATCACCCTACTCTTCCTTTTCTTCTCATAATTATTCCTGGGGACATTCCATGTACCCATTACGATTCAAAACAGTGTCGCCTTCTTGCGGTCACGGAGAACATTAAGCATGTGGGCAATTCTTTCTCCCTCACACATAGGGATATAAGGTGATGTCTGTAAGATGTTGTCTAGAAGAGGAGTGTGGATATAAGTATGTGTAAAGAAAGGCGAACCATTGGGCACTGGAATGTCATGGGGAATACCCTACAAACCATACCTAGGGGTATTCTCTCCCTCTCTTTAATATATATATATATATATATATATATATAATATATATATTATATAAAATAAATTTATATATATATATATATATTATATATTATTTTATATTATTATTTATATACAATATATATATATATATATAATATATATATATATATTATTATATAATATATATATATATATCATATAATATATATATATAATTATATATATATATATAATATATATAAAGAAATTAATCTTGAATTATAATATTATACATATGAAAAAGTGCTATAGTTAGAAAATTTAAAATATAAAGGTTATAAATTCAAAGAACGATTAATTCTCACCATATATTATTTAAAATTTGCATATGTTAATTATAACTTACTTCATTTGTCTTTCTTTTTTCATAAAATTTCTTTAGTGAACTTTATGTTCGCAAAGACTTTCTAATTCCAAACTTTGAAGATCCCTCCTTTCCAGCCAACATCAAAGCTTTCCAACAAAACAATTTCGCTTCATACGAAAGTGAGTCAGAGGTAAAGTGGAGCATGTGAGAAAAGGTGCTTTAAAAAAAATAAGATATTGGAAAGCTGATGTAGAAGGTAGTTTAAAAAATTTGGGGTATTAAAAGGCATCAAGTTTAGTTAGTATCTTTCATTTTGGTTACTAAACTTAAGTTTCTTTGATTTAGAATAGTTTTATGCTTGATGTTTTCCTTTTCTGAACTTAATTCAATAAGGGAACCTAATTCAATATATATATATATATATATATATATATATAGTCTATTTGTTTACGATCCGTCATATATATATATATATATAGTATATATATAATATAATATATATATATATATATATATAACTATATAATATAAATATATATATATAAAAATAAATCTGTTTTACGACTCCGTCAGTTTTAATTTTTTTTTGTTTTTTTTTTTAATATATTGCTACTATATGATACCAACAATGAATTTCAGTGGTAACGGACATGATTCAAAAGTTCGAAGTATTTTTAAATAATTTTTAAAAATCAACATTTTGTTAAATTATTGTTTTAAAAAGAAATATCTCAAAAAGTACGACACTTACAGAAAAAAACAATTACATATTTGGAATCAGCGTATAAAGCTTATTACACAAATGTAAAAAAAAAAAAAACACATTTTTTTTCATAAATTAAATATCTCAAAAAGTACGACACTTACAGAAAAACCAATTACATATGAATAAGAACTTAAGGCTATATAAAAATTACTAAAAAAAAATAACGTAAAAAAAAAATTAGGGGGCTCGAGGCCGACGGGGGAAAAAGGGGGACGTTTTCAATACCCTAAGTAGGGAGCGGGCGAGGAACCCCACGACACCCAAAAAAAAAAAAAAAAAAAAAAAAAAAAAAAAAAAAAAAAAAAAAAAAAAAAAAAAAAAAAAAAAAAAAAAAAAAAAAAAAAAAAAAAAAAAAAAAAAATGTAGAAACAGGGGGGTTCGGCAGCCCCTCCCCGGAGGGGGGGAAATAGTCCTACCCTGTAGTTCCCCCGGAAGGCCGAGAGACCCCGACTCCTGCCATCTTTGCGGTTTACCCTTGGGTATTCCTTTAGTTAAAAAAAAAAAAAAAATTATAACTTCTAAAATTAAAAAACGTAAAAGCGTCCTATATATTTTTGAATCATGTCCGTTACACTTAAATTGATTATTAGGATAATATAATAGAAACAATTTTTTTTTTTTTTTTTTTTTTTTTTTTTTTTTTTTTTTTTTTTTTTTATTTTTTTTTTTTTATAAAAAAAAAAAAAAAATTCAAAACTTGAAATATTGGTAAAATTCAGAAGACCGAACTATATAGTATATATATATACTATATATATTATACTATATATATATTATATATATATATATAATATATATATATATATAGTATATAGTAATTATATATATATATAAGTATATATATACATATATATATATATATATATATATATATATTATATATATATATATATATATCTTATATATATATATATATATATATATATAGATATATATATATATATATATATATATATATATATATATATATATATATATATTATATATATATATATATATATATATAATATATATATATATATATATATATATATATAATTAATATTAATTTTATAATTATATATATATATAAATATAGCTATCCATTTTTACATATATATGAATATATATATAATATATATATATATATATATATATATATATATAAACATAATATATATACATACACTACAAATATATATATATATATATATATATATATATATATATATAGTATTATATACTATTATATATATATATTATATATAATATAATATATATATATATATATTTGTCTTATGCCAATCTCCTTTTAACCTACTCTTGTATCTTTCCACTTTTGATTCTTTCCAACACAGAAAATATCTTCCTACCATTACTGTCGCAGATCGTGTTACAATTATTGTAGATAGCCGAATTTCAACATTCCTTACATGGGGCCATCATTTTCCCAGGATCTTTGATCTCCCAATAAAGTATTTCTTTGAAAACAATAAGGTGATGATGACCGTCAATTCGTCTGTCATTCTGATTCTGCTAAAATAACATTCTTTTTAGATATCTTAGTTTTTACGCTTTTTGTTGGCAAGGGCAAAAAATTAATTGTAAACAAAATGAATTTTGAGATAATTGTTGCTATTTTACTAACAGTTAA
>JABUQX010114186.1:12500-17500 GCA_015478945.1 Trachelipus rathkii | reverse complement strand
TTTGCTTATATTTTTATATATTAATTTTTTTTTATTTTTTCAAAGCAAATTTAATAAAATGAATAATAATATAATAATATCTCTTTCATTGCTGGGGAGCCTACAATAATTTTTCAAAAATCAAAACATGGATTGTAAACATTTAAGTGTGAATCATGCAGAAAAATTTTGTAAATCCCATAATGGTTCAGTTTATTTATCTTTAATTTTTTTTTAAGTTAGGTTAGGTTAGGCTAAGTAAGGTTATGTTGAGCTAACCTAACCTGAAATTTTCAAAATGTTGAAATTTAGAAAAACATACTTGTTTAATGGTCCTAAAATTGTCAATTTGTAGTGTTAGAAAAACATATTTTATTCATAGTTCTTTAATAGATCGGTTGACATCCCCGAAAATATTTTTGCAAATTATTAAAAAATAAAAAGAAAAAAAAAAATGAAAATGACTTTACGTGTTTAAAAATAAAAAATTATATCTTTTAAAAATCTATTATTTTTTAAATTGAAAATAATTATATATGTGTGGGGCTTTAACGGAAAAGAAACCTATGATATATATATATAATAGATATATATATATATATTTATATATTAGATTAGTATATATTATATATATATATATATATATATATATATAATATATATATATATATATATATATATATATTATATTTTAGTGATGTGCCGAATATTCGGTAAGTATTCGGTATTCGGCCTATTCGGCCAAAATGCCGAATATTCGGTATTCGGCTTTTTGCCGAACTATTCGGGCCGAATATTGAGCTTTATAAACAATAAATTAAGTCAACATAAGGGAAAGTTATTTCAATTTA
This sequence comes from Trachelipus rathkii, assembly GCA_015478945.1. NCBI lineage: Eukaryota > Metazoa > Arthropoda > Malacostraca > Isopoda > Trachelipodidae > Trachelipus > Trachelipus rathkii. The sequence goes on along the minus strand of JABUQX010114186.1, from coordinate 16,670 downwards.
AAATTGAAATTTTAGAAATTTTTTTCCAAAAAAAATAAAAATATAGCCAAATTTTGTAGCCCAATATGGCCGAAAATCTTTTGTCAGTTGGCAGATCCTATAAAGGGCCTTGACGTTTTTCAATATTGCTAAAAATAGAATCATTTTACGTGATAGCGGGATAATGACAAACATGGTAGCTGGTATAAGGGAGTGGCTTGCTATCAATTTCATGTTTTATTCACATGTTGCAACTATGCATTCACGATTCAATATTATGTCAGAAGTCTGTTAAAGATATTTTATTTACTTGCAGAAGCATATCCTCTCATTTTCACCATTCAGCAACGGCAGCTGCAAAGCTTAAAACTTTACAGATGCAGCTGAATGTCAAACAGCATAAATTAATTAAAGGCGTTTCTACATGCAGAACTTATGATAGATATGCTTAAAAGATTGTTTAACAAAAAGTTCCCCTATCCATTACGCTGCTGAATGCAATCAGAAAAATGTTGACTGATTTCAGTGGCAAATTATTATCCATTATTTACTTGAGCCATTTGACATCACTAAAACAAGCATTAAACGTGAAATAACAGTCGTCCAAGTGATCCCTTCCATTTTAGCAATAAATTATTTTTAAATAGGCAATAAAAGCAAAAGCTTCACTGGAATAATTACACTCGTTGAGGAGCTTAAGAAATCAGTTAGGAAAAAAGAACTTTCTTAGTTTCTATGCAATAAATCTTTTGTGTAACGCTACTTTCTTAGATCTACGCATTCAAGCGAATTTTTCAACATGAATCAGATGATTCAGTAAAAGATATGGTCGTTGAGGCATGGAAAGAAATGGGCATGAAAGTTAGCTCCTGACTCTTTATTGCGTGTACGATGATTTACTAGTGGGGAAAGTAAGCTGAAGGTCCGCATTTTCTTTTCTTTAATGGATTGTTTCAAAGAAATTGTGGCACTCAAAATCGTCATACAGAAAAGAAAATTTGAGAGTGAAAAAAGAAAGTCCCATTATTTCTTCGGACGATGTGATTATTGTACACAAAAGTAAAAGGCTACATACGGAAATTACAATCAAGAAATAAAAAAATAATAAGTTTGCCTACTTTGACCAGGTGAAGATTAATATATTCCCTTCAATGGTGGGAAAAACACGTGGAAAAGTTTTATGAAATTGAAACTAGCAATAAATTACTATTAGCTCCACCGTCATCAGTCGAAAGTGAAGAATATTGAGAACAGAAGGAAATATTTATGAAGCCACAAGGAAATAGGTAATCCCTTGAAATGGAGAACTTGCTAATGTTCTTTCTTTTTTAACCTTAGAGCTATTTAAATTGAAGTTGGTTTAAATCGTAACTACGAAACTTTTCAATTTTCTTAATTATTTTTTATGTGAATGGTTGCTATAGGTAAGAAATGTTATTTACGTTTTGTTTTATTACTTTGTATATAACACGTAAACATGAAATTTCTTGAACGGGGTTTTGCAATTGATTATTGATGTGTTGATTCAAAAAATTAATCGGTTTTTGCATATCACATCGCATGTGTTGTGAGATATTGGTGAAGAAAGATTTGTAAAATTTTAATGATTTTTACCTCAAGAGGGTCTACTCACAATTATTGGACTATATATAATATATATAATATATAATATATATATATATATATATATATTATATATATATATATATATATATATATATATAATATAATATATATATAATATATATTAATATATATATATATATATATATATATATAATATATATATATGATATATATATATATATTAATTATATATGGCATACCTACGATTAGTAACTTTCTCCTCGTAGACGATCTACTGTGCATAGCGTTCTGGGAATATCCCTCATTCAAGCCTCCAACAATAGTGCCATCATATTGATATTCCCACTTGTCCTGGTTAACGGGTCCTTCCTGAACTTTAGATCTTGATGGAAACGCGTTCACCCTGCTGATCACTGACATCGCCTAGGTTATCCGAAATTTCTTAGGTTGAGAATGTAAGTAGTGCAACTTGATACTCATTCTACATCCATGAGAATAAAATGAAAACTGTCTAGCAGTTAGTGGTTCTCGGCTTTCCGTTTTTTTTTCCCCAAGAAAAAATTTCTGAGCTACATCTGGAAAAAAGAAATCCGACGCTCTTGCCTCTAAACACAGTCATTGTGTAGTAGCAAGCAAGCATCACGGAAGGAGTGTCCGTATTTGCTGGGCCATTAAATAGCCCAGTTTTTTCTTCGTCGTCACTCAGACCAGGAAACGTTGAGCATATATAGAGGAAGCATTCCACCATTATGGTCCAAGGCCTTCACAATTTTTCATTCAACCAATTATTATGTGTAGTGGAGGTTAAGATGATTGTTTCTCTCTGATACAAGTTGTTCACGTCGATGTTCCTGTCACCTGCAGTCAAGGTTTTCTGTCGGTGGCCATTCTCTTGGGTTCCAGCTCCAGTGTCCTTTGCCGCCCGGCTGTCCCAATAGCACAGGAAGTAGGGATATTTGGTGAAACCTGCTTGCTGACCGAGCAAAATGTTTACCATTTTGAGGTCGACGCATATTTACCATCCATGTACCAGATATTGTAGCCTCTCAACTGTCTTGATTTTTACATACTCCTCTCTCATCCGTACTGAGTACCCTACTGGAACGGAAGCATACCTGTTGCCGTTGTGTAACAACACACACTTTAAACTGCTCTTGGAAAGTGTCAATAAACAGTCCCACTCACCTGCATCGATATGCTGGGAGTCCCAATAGCGAGTAGTGGCCTGCAACTTCACTGCCAATATACAGGTTACCATCTGACTGCTGGGAAAAGAGCCTCCGCAGCTCTGCTTCTCTGTTACGATAGAATGTTACTCTTGTGCCATGATCCAGTAGTCATTCTTCATGCAACCTCGAAGCCAACAGCTCAGGACAACTTCGGCAAATACAACTCCAGGGTTCACACTGAAATTTTGAATTTGAAATCCCGACCATCCGACTGTATTTCAGATGTATGATAGACATCATCCAGGGTCATTGGTATTCCAACATTAGACGTACAAAAGTTTATCCCCATGCTTCCCGAATATCTACCGCAGTAAACTGCTATTACTGTAGATATATGCGGAAAGTAACGTTCTATAAAGCCTACGTAGTGCGCACATGAATTTTGTCATTCCTAGGTAATATGCAAAATAGGAATCCATGATCGCACGGAAAACGGATGTGAACAGCAAATCGAGAATATATATGAATCAGCACCCCGAATTACTATATATCTGCCACAAAAGTCCATTCAAGAAAAATTTCACCCTTTTTTTTTTTTTTTCAGTGTAATGTTTTTCTTTATTTTTTCCCTAAATGGATGATGGCCGAACTTTGAAATAACTATTCGGCCGAATAGCGAAGTGATTATTGGGCCGAATATTCGTATTCGGCCGAATACGTTTAGCCGAATATTCGGTATTCGGTATTCAGGCTTTTTCACTATTCGGCACATCCCATAATATATATATATATATATATAATATATATAATATATTATAATATATATATTATATATATAATATATATATATAATATATATGATATAATATATATATATGGCTCTTGTCATATTATCTGGTGGACGAATACAACCGAAGTCAAAAATTGATTTACATAAGAATAGTAGAGACAGTTAGGAAGCCACATGACCTATCGCAGACTGTCCAGTGAACCCAGCTACCACAGGCCATGCAAATCCACAAAGCACCCTAGGCTTGTAAATTACTGTAACTAAAAGCCACAAATTTGGCCTACGAAACAATAATGAATAAATATAATATTTATATTATATTATATATATATATATATATATATATATATATTATATAATATATATATAATATATATATATAATTATATATATTATATATAATATATATATTGACATAATATATTAAATATAATATATATTATAAATATATTATATATATATATATATATAAATATATATATATATAGATATATAATATATATATATATATTATATATATATATATAATATTAGTATTACCCAAACCATCTACATGCATTAATAACTAAGTTATGTACACATGCAAGTTTAACATTAACTAATACTTAATATAGTATACTGTATATAATATCACCAATTTGGCTT
>JABUQX010114186.1:5000-7500 GCA_015478945.1 Trachelipus rathkii | reverse complement strand
GTGCCACAACAATACCTCCTCACAAAACCACCATTCACCCTTATAAGCACCTTTACTTCTCGCCCTCTGCCAAACTCACATTTCTCTCCTCCTGTCATTCCTTAACTGCACTCACACTTTTTGCTGTCGGGTCAATCCAGCTGGTCGATTCCGCAAACACACTCACCATATACATCCGCTTAACCAAACCGACAACCATTCATCCTTTCCACATGACCCAACCATCTCAATTACTTTCATTTATTCTCTCATACCCCTTTCTCACACCACATAACTCTCTAATACGTTCCTTCCTCATTTTATCGATTCTTCTCACACCTAACACGCCCCCTAAGATTATATTTATAATATATTATATATATGAGATATATATATATATATATATAGATATATTATATAATTATATATATATATATTATATATATTATATTATATATATATAGTATATAATCAAAGCCCACCTTCTCTCCCGAAGACTGGGGATAAGGTGTGTAGCAAGCATAGAAACAGAAAATAGAAGAAGAATATGACGCAAGTTAAAAAGAGAAAGAACAGCCTTACTGCTCCCCCTATTTACCCTTAGTGCGAATTTGACGCAGTTAGAATATCCACCCTAGAACTTCACGGGACAGCGACGGACCCTCACTATGCATCTCGTCAATGCGGAGCTCATCCTTTGCCCAGTGAGGCCACAACCACTACCCCATCACAAAACCCTCCATTCACTCCTTTTATGCACCTATCTTCTCGCCTTAGCCAAACTTGCATTCCTCTTCCTCAGGCATTTTCCTTTACTGACTCAATCCACTTTTCTTCGATCTCCCAGCCGGTCAATTTTCAGCACACTCACTACTATACATTCGCTTTAGCCAACTGACTATCATCCATCCTTTCCATATACCAAACCATCTCAGATGTATCTCGTTTTATTCTCTCATTTACGCCTTTCTTTCACACCACCACAACTCTTTAATGCGTTCATTCCTCATTTTATCAATTCTTCTCACACCTAACAAGCCCCTAAGATTGCGGAGTCGGAGTCGTGGAGTCGGAGTCGTGGAGTCGTGAGTCGGGCAATTTTCCCTGAGTCGGAGTCGAATACTCGTGGAGAACAAAAAAAAAAAAAAAAAAAAAAAAAAAAAAAAAAAAAAAAAAACTGGAGTTACGAAGTCGGAGTCGAAGATTCCTGTGTAAGTGGAGTCCGGAGTCTGTCGGAGTCGAAAATTTAGAGAACTATTATATTATTATTATATATTATTATATATTATTATTATTTATATTGATTAAGTATTATTATTATTATGATTATTATTATTATTATTATATTAATTTATTATTATTATTATTATTATTATTATTATTATTATTATTATTATTATTATTATTATTATTATTATTATTATTATTATTATTATTATTATTATTATATATTTATTATTATTATTATTATTATTATTATTATTATTATATTATATTATTATTATTATTATTATTATTATTTATTATTATTATTATTATTATTATTATTATGTAAAAGTTTTTATTTTATTTCCAACGTGTCTAAATATTTATTTTGCTACATAATATTAATTTCTTAAAAAATCTTGAAAGATAATATACAGGAGAAAAAGAAGATATATTTACATAGATTCCCACGCGTTTCGACTCTATACTTGAGACATCTTCAGAGAATTATTTCTTTTAAGCGAATGAGTCTTAAATTGATATATATAATAAGTAAATCAAATTTGATATTAGTCTAGACTGATAAATACATTAAAATTTTATGTTTAATGTCTGGTTCTGCGTGTTTTGATAATAGAAGCATCCGCAATTTGAAGTTTCTAGAGCTCTCACACGACCGCGTATAAGATTGTGAAGGTTTAGAAATATTACTAATAGTTGACTGACCATGTTGCCGTATTGAAATGTTCGAAAGATTTTGCTGGGACTGTAGAATGTTGATATGCCCTGTCCGACAATCTATTCTTCGTGCAACCAATATATGTCGACGTACAGTCTAACTCAGGGCAGTTAAATTGGTACACAACGTGATGGTTGTCGGGCAAAGCATCTCTTGTGCTAAAGGAAGATGACAGTTGTTTGGACTTATGGTATAGTCTGACTTTAATTTTTGAGGTGTCTTTAGTTTTGAGGTGAGAATTCAAAATATTACGAAGGGGCTTCTCTTCCTTATTGACAAATAGCATTGGAAGTTTTGAAGAAGAAATTTATCGAATTTTTCTGATTATTTTTACTTTCTTTATTATATAATTTTGTAAGGGTTTTATTAATTAAATTTTCAACTGAATATTGTGGATGATCACAGTTAATTAAATTTTACTTAATGCGGCAAATTTCTTCATCAAAAGTTTTTCCAAGTTGAACATAGGTTGTATGCTCTGTAAACTAAAATTTTTACTATAGATTCTTTGTAAATAGTCGGTGAATAGGATCCATAGTTCATATACAGACCATTTATCATATAATATATTTAGAC
>JABUQX010114186.1:0-2500 GCA_015478945.1 Trachelipus rathkii | reverse complement strand
AATTTTGCAGAAATTCTTTTGTTTTTTATTTCATAAGCGATTCTGTTAATGCTCTTATTATTATTATTTATGATTATATTAATGAAATATTATATTTATTATTATTATTAATAAAGATTTTTAAAATTTAATAATAAATATTAATTATATATTATTTAATCTAATTATATATTATGTTAATTATTATTATTATTATTATATAATTAATTAATTATTATTATTAATTATTAATCTTTAGTAATTATATATATTATTAATTATTATATTATTATATTAATTATTATATATTAATTATATATATTATATTTATTATATTATTAATAATATTATTATTATTATTATTATTATTATTGAAACGGAAAGTATTAAACTGTTGAATTTTATAATGCTGTTTATAATAAAAAATAAAAATAATTTGCATTATAATACGTTATACATTTGTTTCCGAAACTGAAATATATGTTTTCATGTTTGCGCGTCCTGCGTCTTGATGTCTTTACGTTTCTACCGCTTATAGCATTTGGGGATTAATTCATTGAAAAGTGCGTATATTTTTTATTCTTGAAAATGCGAAGGAAAAAAATTGTTAAAACAAAAAAATGTTTTTACATGTAACTCTTGTTAAGCACTAATCTGAGTCAGAGTCAAAATTTTGAATTTGACTGCTGGAGTCGGAGTCGGAGTCGAAATTTTTTGTTTAAGTGGAGTCGGAGTCGAGTCGGGAGTCGGAATCGAAAATCCAAATTTGAATTTAAGAAGTCGGAGTAAAAATTTAATTTACGACTCCGCAGCCCTGTAAGATTGTCTCTCTGGACACATTGTAACTTTGCATCTATACCTCTTATTCCAGACCATAGATTCATTACTATAAATAACATAGGTAGCAACATACCCTCATACAAAACCCTAGCGCACTCAAGACTTAGTCCCTTTACATCCACCAACGATTTAATTGCATTTGCCACCTTCCTACCATTCAAAACTTACCTACTACACTACATCATCCGTTCACTTCTCATCCAACATTTATCCTTAATATTTTAAAAAATCGGATACTTATTCTAGGTTGCTACCACTCCAACATCACTCTCCTAACTCTTACCATAACCTACTACGTATCTACGCATTAACTTTCAAACTCCTCCTTTACACACCCTTGACAAGATACTCGCTACGATTCTTGAATTCTCTGAGATTCGCCTCACAAAACCAATAGTCCTCAAACAATAAGCAGAATATCCTTCATTCTCCTTCATTCTAACACCTTCCCCTACCTCAAATTCTTTCATAACCCCATCCATATAGAAAATAACCAAAGACACATAACACATCCTTACCTCACTGCGCTATTAATATTAACCATCCCTTTAAACTCCATTTATTCTTACACGCCCTTCACTATCGTCATACATACTTTTAAATCCATTTCAGAAGCACCTACCACCAAAACCACCTGCACAGAGAGATCCCTATTAATCCTGCATACGCCTGTTGCAAAGTCCATAAAACCTAAATACCAATTTATTCTTCTCCCTCATTTTCTTCAATCATTTTTTTCAATGTTAAGATTTGACCACATATCCTCTACCATTCCTAAACGCACCTGTCACTTTCTATCACCAGTCCAGTCCTTCAGTCACTCGGCGCACTCTTTCGACTAAAATACCAGCATTATTATCTTCCCTACAACACTCAATTAAACTAAATTCCCTTTATATAATTCCTACAGTCACCCTTATCTCCCTTTCTCTTATATAAAGGATACTATTACTGCTCACTCTATTATTTTATTATTATTATTTATTATAATATAATATATATATATATATATATATATATATTATTATAGTATTATATATATATGATATATATTAGATATATATATACTATATATATATATATATTATATATATATATTATAATAATATATATATATATTAGTACCAGTGTTAAGGCTGTAGTTAGTTGAGACGATGTCTGCGAATAAGAGAGTATTATATCTAAAAGTACAATGGGTGTCAGATGACAATCTTAGGGGTGTGTGTTTGCGTGTGAGAAGAAATTGATTAAAATGAGTAATAAACATATTAGAGGGTTGTGTGATGTGCAGAGAATGAGTAATAGAGTGAATAAGCTGAAAATACGTGAGCATGTTTGTTATGTGGAAGGGTATGATGAGAGTCGCGTCGTTAAGCAGATGCTTATAGCTGGTGAGTGTGCTGGGCAATCGACCCCACGAAAAAGTAAATAAATCAGCGAAAGAATGCTTGGACAGGAAGAAAAAATGTCGAAATTTTGGCAGGGGACGAAGAAAGCCGTGCCATAATAGGAGTGAAGGCGAGTTTTTGAGGCGGTATAGCGTTGTGGCCCACCTGCGGTCAAGATGAAACCCCCACGACGAGATTGCCATAGTGAGTGTCAGTCGCATTCCCGTGAAGCCCTGAGGTGGATTTTTCTGACTGCGACGAGTTCTCAGCTAAAAGTTGTAAAGGGGGCTGCT
>JABUQX010114185.1:0-20170 GCA_015478945.1 Trachelipus rathkii | reverse complement strand
TATTCCTTACTTTCTTTAACGGTTCTTCTTAGCTGGACTCAAACTTTTTGTGCACTCTTATGCTGCTGAGTCAACTCTCATTCCTCCACTCATTTCAAAATAGTTGCTCCCCTCGTTGTATTGAGAGGTTGCCTCTCGGTCTACAGTTTTCCGATACTAATTCTTCAGGATCTGATCGGGATTCTTTTCATTTTTGCTAACCAGCAATCGTTGTGAAAATTCACTCTTTAAAAAACTCAACTTCTTCATATAATCTCTCGTCTAAAAAGCACCTCCTCTATTATCTCCTCTATCCCTTCTACTATCCTAATCTCAGTGCCGTGTAAATAATATCAATATAGATGTGTGTGTGTATGTGGTGCTGAACATTCAAAGTTGAATTTCTTGGAGGAGCCTCATTTTCAGAAAACGGTGCTGAAATGGTCTGCATGATTCTCTGGGTGAATGTTCGTGCAGATGAGTGAAATTTTTAAGGGATCGAAAACTCCGAGTAATTTATGAGCAACTGGCGTGTTGCGTTCGCTCGTGTGTTAATGAATACTGTTCCACATTGGGTGATCCGGTTCCACCCTCTTTTGGATTAGTGTTGAAGCTAAGACTAAGAGGCACTAATAAACCGTCCAATACTTTATCGAACCTTGAAACCCTTTCTCTGTGAGTGATATGGTGCCCAATAATTTTATCTATAGTATTACAACGCGGCAAGGTGCTCAGACCAATTGGACCCTCTCACTTCTTCAACCACTTGCGTCCCCTCGTAAAAACAAAGGTGCTTACTCTCACATGAGTATTGTGTGGAATATTGGATTAGCTTCAAGGTTTACTCGCTGTTGGTGGCCTCGCTTCGTTCCAGCACATCTGTTTTGTTGAACTAATTGTCTTCATCCATTTTTCCTGCAGTATTTAATCTTCCTCTCCTTTAAGTCTCGCGACGGCAGCCACTTGAGGACTGGGTGATTTTACTTTCCTTTTTGCTTTTTCCTTTGGTCCTTCTTTTTTTGTTTTTTTGTTTTGCCCCCTCCTTTGAAAAAGGGCCCTGCCCGTGAAGGTTGGATCGTATATATTATTATATATATATATAATAATATTAATATATATATATATATATTATATTATATATAGTTATATATATATATATATATATATATATGTTGTATATATATATATATATTATATATATAGTATATATATATATATATATATATATATATATATATATAATAATATAGTATATATATATATATATATTATATATTAATATTATTTTTATTTATATTTATATATTATATATATATATATAATATATATATATATATGATATATATATATATATATATATATATATATATAGATATATGTATATATATATATTATATATATGTATATATATTATAATGTATACGTAATATATATATATAATATAATATATATATATATATATATATATATATATATATATATAGTATATATATATATATATATATTATATATATATATATTATATAATATATATATATATATATATATTAATATAATTATATATATATATATAAATATATAATATATAATATATAATAAATTAATGATTATTAGTGGTCGTCAGTTCCTATGTTGGCTCCCTAAAAATTTTTAAAATCTAATTTGTCAGCGATGACTTAAAATGAGACACCACTGGATTACAAATTCAATAGTAAGAGAAATAAAAAAAAAAATCAATCTCTTCTGAAAATTACTCCCAGTAACAGAATTCAATTCTCCTTAACACAAACACATTGCCTGATTTAAACTTAGGTAGTTTTAGATCGCCTTTAATAGTATAGAGGTTCCATCAGCATCTGGAAATTATGGAGGCATAAAAAATAAACACTATGGTTACTCTAATATGTTAACACATACAAATTGAGTTGGACTAGTTTCAACTTATCTCAAGAAACCCAAAAAATCTATAGTATACAAAATTTTTTAAATTATAACCAATTAAAACCAGAATGGTGAGTTACTCTACCTTGTATAGCTTTAATCAGCCTATAATGCTCTAAGAAATTATATAATTATAATGACAAACCTTCATTATATCTTGTAACTATGAATAACTACAACTGAAAATGTGAAATAATATATCATAAACCAGGGTTAGCAAAAAGCCATGGATTTGGCTATTTGACTCTTATATGAAAAATTATAAGGTCAAATAAGCCAAATAAAACGCATAGCTTTTGCCAAACCCTGTTTCATAAACAAAAAGACATGAATTCTTCTGAAATTCCCTACCTGACTCCATCTAACACAAAAAATTTGCTCAACAGGTTCACCGTTCACTCTATATTTAGATTCTTCCTTAATATTTAAAGGTTCTTCATTTACTTCAATCTCCTCTTTCACATCTTTATTTGCAGAAAAGCTTTTTACATGTTCAAAAGATTTCTAAAATTGAAATAATAATAATAATAATAATAATAATAATAATAATAATAATAATAATAAAATAATAATAATAATATAATAATAATAAATAATAATAATAATAATAATATCTTATTTGTACCTGACTTTTATCTAACACAAAATCTGCTGATAGGTTGCATTTTTTGCATAGGTCTTCCTTCAATAATAATGGGCTTTCTATTATTTCAATTTCCTCTTGACATCCTTCATTTGGGCCCAAAAGTGTATTTCCTATTTCATTTTATTATAATAATAATAATAATAATAATAATAATAATAATAATAATAATAATAATAATAATAATAATAATAATAATAATAATAATAAACTTCCTTTAAACGTGCTTTATCCCCTTCTCAGAGTAGTAACACTCATAAATAAACTTGATTTTTAAAATAACCACAATTAATAATAATAATAATAATAATAATAATAATAATAATAATAATAATGAATGGAGAAAGGGAGAAATATTTCCCTCATGATATGTCTTGAACAATTATCATATGCTTTGCCATTGAAAATATTTGATTTTTTTTTTGCCAAACTCATATTTGACAAGGAAATCAAAATTACTAATGAAATAAAGATTCGTTTTTTGATATCAAGTGAAGGAGCAACAAATTTTTTATTCATGTTCTTTTAATGAACTTCAATAATATAGTAGATTCTGCAGCTGACACCAACCTTCAGTCATGCGGGGATATAATAATAATAATACCCTGAATTTTCTTTCCAGCTCTGCCTCCCTGCTCTAAGCTTGGACGTGTTTTCTAACACTGAATTTCTACGAGTTCATCCTTTAATTTCAACTTCACACTATAATATCTATCGTCAACTCACAAACTTAATTTACTGCTAAAAAATATCTCAGATGAAAAAAACTTTCCTGTTAAATAAAACAAAGTAAATATAGTAAATTAATTTTAAGATATGCTTTCCATCAAAATCCTAAAGTTACAATATTACCTACCTATATTACAGTTATAAAGCTAACAAAAGCTTGAGCAAGCTGAAATAAACTCTACCATACAAAGATGATCATATATTATCCAACCTTTTTTTTAAAAGTATAAGTGCACTACACATGCAGTTGCAAAAAACTGTTTTTTTCATTATTATATATATATATATATATATATATATATTAATATATATATATAGTATATAATATATAATATATTAATTTATTTTATAATATAATTTTTTTTAAATATATATCACTTTTTTATAAATATATATGATATAATATTTATATATATAATATATATTATTATTATTATTATCCGATACCAGAAAAGAAGCCGATACCGATACTCTATTTTTTATGGTGCCGATACTGATACTTTAATTAAATATAATAAATACACAGTAATAAGATAGAACATTCGTGCACTGCTAGGCAACCTAAGGATTGCATTCCTTGTACAAAAACAATACTTGTCATTTATATTTCATATTTTGTTGTGCCTAAAGATATTTTTGTATATCATTAAATGTAAAACTTTAAAGGAATAATAATGCAAATATAATAATAATAACTTTTATGTTTTGTTTTTTATTTAAAAAATACTTCATATCATTTCAGAGTAAGTATAAAAAAAGTTAAGCTACTAGCTTTTATGTTTTGACATTATATTAACAATTTACAAGAAGATTCTTTAACTACCGGTAACCTGATACATAAAAGAATAAAAATAATGAAAGAAGAGACCCCAATTAACATATGCAAAAGTTGCAAATTTCCTCAAACTTTATCTCTTCACAAGACATCGTAAAATTCTCCCTTCAGGATAAAAACCGTCTATCTTCAAATTCAAAAATTTCACAAATTGTGATGCAAAAACGATTAGCTTCCCACTAGATTTCTTGCGGTGTTTATATTCCTACCTAACCTACACTATAATTACGCTCTCTCTCGACTGATGAAGGAGTGCTGATAATTATTTGCCTGCAAGAACTGATAATAATGAAAACCTTGCCCATTTTCATGCCACCGCATGAAAGGATTCTTTCTGTAAGCAGCATCTTCATGTTTTCGTAGAAGCCTCATTCCTCTTTCTTAATTTATGCTAAACTGAATTACTTTGGCCCATATGACGCTAATTTCAGTCTTTACGACGACTTCATGGAGTGATTCCTTTGAAGGTGGATGAAATTGGCCATAAACTTATCAAAGTCTAACATATCCAAATCCTTCATCTTCAGTAGTTTTATTTGCTGAAAAGCCACCATCGTCACCTATCAGTGTTGTTTGCCAGGGGTTACAGATAAGGCCGCTTCCACTTCTCTGTCTCTTTTTTTTTTTTTTTTTTGTCAAGCGAGCAAGCTCTCGTTATGCTATTTTAATGCATCTAGAAGTGGGTTCACCGTCGGAGGTGCCCTTTTGTGTGGTTTCAGCTAGCTTAAGGAATTCCTTATTAGAAACCTTTTATTTATTTATTTTTTTTACAGTTGTCACGGCCGCTCGAAGGCAAGAAACCCCTTATTCAAGAGGGGTGATTGAACTCCTTCAAAATCCATCAAAAACGCAAATTACCGCAGATGAGCCACAGATGCAGGCTTTAAAGAGGAAATAAAATTGAGTAGGAAAACACAGATGTGAGAGAATTCCACAAGAACATAGTGGCAGAAGAGGAAGGGGGCACCACAGGCGAACCCAGCTCTGAAGTTACTAACATCAACAGCAAAACTCATGTGCCGACACAGGCACCCCTTGTGCTTACGGAGGGCGTGCGTAATTGTGGTGCGTACAAGAGTGGATAGTTCCCTCGAGCACTTGCCTCTACAGTAACTATAGAAAGAGATAAAGCACAGACATCGCGCCGCAAATACAAAGGGTCAAGTGAACTAAAAACAGGGACAGTTTAAAAGTCTTTTGCCTTTAACTCGACCCTATTCAAAAGCGATGAAACCAGAGCCCCACCCCCAGAGATATGAAGAGCAGTACTCCATAAAGGGCGGATGAACCCTTGTATAGGTGGAGAAACTGAGAGAGGAAAAAAAGTCTCGCAACTCTAAACAGAAACTCCCAGTTCTTGAGGCCGCCTATCAACACTGTAGTTTGAGGTTTTCAAAAAATTTTTTGTTTATTTGCAAGGCCAAGGATGTTTATATGTCAACAGGAGAGACGAAGAACCGTCGAAAGAAGATAGAAAAGTAGAAGGTATTTTGGAGAAGATTTGTAAGAGTTGGGTTTTTAAAGAATTAAATTTCAGCAAGCTTGAGACGACCCAACCCGTGAAATTCTATCCAGATCACAGAATAGAAATCGGAAAGATAAAGACGAAGAGAGCAAATTCTAGAAGTAAAAGAGGGAGCAGCATTGATTGGAGTCAGGGTTTGCCAAAAATGGTTTTTCAAAAAACCCGACCCTCATGATTTTTTCGTTTTTTTTTTTTCAAAAAATAGACAGATAAAACCGGAAAAAAAGTTTTTCAGGGTTTTTTTTTCAGATTTTTTTGCACCAGATTATTGAAAAAAAATGGGTTACTCATTTATTAGTTATATTATATATATATAAATATATATATATAATATATATATTAATATAATTATATATATATATATATAAATATTATATATATATATATATATATATTATACAGGGTTGCAAAAAAACCAGGGTTTTTTAAATTGCCCAGCCCACCCGGGTTTTATTAAAACCAGGTTTTTTGGCAAAATGGGTGGGTAAAATGGGCAAAATTGGACAAAATAGATTTGATAATAACAACTAAAATTTATTATTGTGTGTCAGAAGCGTTATCTATATAAAATATATATATATAATATATATATATATATATATATAGTATATATATATATTTAACGGGAAGTGGACGGGATATATCCACGTAAACTTCATATATACCTATGAACAGTTAGTAAAGAAAGAGAAATAATAGTATAAAATACTGAATAAACTTGAATATGAGGTATAAAAATAAACAATACCTTTAAGTAGTCTTCAAGCAGTCAAACCAGATTCTTTCAGAAAAGCTGAGAATACGTCGTTTTGAAACCAGGAAAAGGTTACTGCCGGATAAGAGAGTGAAGTATAGGTATGCCTAGCAGTAGGGTAACTTCACAGGACCCGAGGTTTTGCACGGACAGCAGCAAAGCCTTGAGAATGATGTTGACATCTATGACGCACTTTTATGATTTAAGACTACAGACGACTCTTTACTAAAGATGACTTATGAAGATTAAGAATAACAAAAATTATATTATAAAGAAATAAAAGAATTAAATGGAAGGTGAAAGAAAAGAGGTTGTACCGAACAAGCTTTACTAAATTTAACTGCTAATATTAAGGTATCCTGGACATGGATACAAAGTGGGTTAATCCACAAGTATAAATCCCTTAAGGATTTCAGTACAAAATAATATATAATAAATTAAGAAATTTAGAACGGACCTTGACAATGGTCACAATGTATAAAATTTATTCAGAGATTGTCAATAATATACAGTATACCAATTAAAGAACAAATAAGGACCTGGACAATGGTCACGAGTAAAACTATAATTAAACAGAGGTAGATTTCCTCTAAAATAATGCAACGGATATCGCGAGAAACCGGTTCAAGGTTTGGACAAACAAAGAATGATTAGACACCAAGCATATATGTGGTGTGTTGGACGTGTTCATACACTCAAAATCAGGTACTTATCTTTGGCAATCAATCAAGTTGTGCAATATTGATCCTTGATCCAATTTTAACCAATGACCAATCTTCTGTGTTATTTTCAGGTACAATAAGATTACTTATGAACTCTTCAATGGCGGTTAGTCACAACTGAAGAACTCGAGATTTAAACAAGGTAAGTAGTAGTTAGATGTAGATTCGTAAATAGGATTTCTTTAACAATGGTAGTGACGAGATTTCTAAAGATTCTTCTACAAAGCAAGTCAAAGTAGTGTAAGATGACCAGTTTTTAGCTCCCGTTATTGGGTCTTCGTTAATAGCTCCCGGTATTGGGTTCAAGTGTAGGTCCCAATATTGGCTCCCTAAATAACAAAACGTAAGTTAGTTATTTTATTCTTTATCATTATTAATGTATTATATTAATCTTAGTTTGACACATACCCTGTTTTAATTTAATAAAACTCCAGTGAGGGGAAAGTATCTGGTTATTCAATTCTTACTGCAATAGTTTCTCCGACCTACAGTGCATGAATCTGCAAAAATGCTTTTTATAATGTTTGGCATGTTTTACGCTTTATGTATTATTTGCTGAGTGCTTTTACCCATTATTTTACTTTAGTAGCTATATATGATTTTAATATTCAATTTATTCTTTTATGTATTATTTTTAGTAGTTACAGTTACATTATTATAATTTAAGTATTTATTAATTTTTGTGAGATACACACCTTGAAGAGAAATTCGACGAATTCGTGAAACTTCAGAACAAACACTTCAAGAACATCAATCAATAGAAGGTTTATCGGAACATCAATATTATTTGAAGTATATAATAATTTCCTCCAGGTGAGTTTTATATGAATAGACTATGTGAATTTTACTTACAGCAAAAGAATATTTAATTACAAAAACAAATTAAGAAACTCATTAGTGTTCTGAAATCAATATATCTATCAGTATCATTCTTATTTAAACAATTTTTTCAATATCTACTTAATAAATGATAAATAATTAATGACACTTATGATTATAAAAAATATAACTATTATAACTCTGGAATTTGGCTCCAGTTTGTTATGCACTTTCCTAAGAGAGACACATGCACTTTCAAGAAGGACACCTAAAAACAGTCCCCCTTACATCCCTCCCTGCTAAAATTGAACCCCCCCCTTAAATTACCTCATAGAGGAATAGGAAAAAGGCTCGAAGAGGAATGAAAAGAACAAATGTGGAACTTGAACTTCCAAAATATGAAAATATGAACCGGCTCTCTTGGTTGCGAAGCGAAGACAATTGTTTCAAAAATTTTTAACATAATATTTTAACTCTTTACATCAAGAAAAATAAAAATTTCCTTTCTTCAAATTAAATCAACAAAATAAATAAACTTTTTTTTCTTTTAACGAAGAAATAAATCATTCTTTGTATAAAAATATATTTTTCTAAAACTATAAGATTTCCTTTTGAGAATATATATATCTTATTTATCGAGGATTTGTGTCAGAAAAGTCATTATCCTCAATCAGATCATGTTCTTCTTTAATCACCTCCATCCACTGCTTATATGCCAACCTTCTCTGTTCTTTGGACATGCCCACCCAATTCATCGCTTGTACACTATAGTTACGTTGGATGCGTTTTACTTTAGGATCCAATGTTACACCTGCGGATGAACTTTGTGAGTGAGCATCTGAACTGGACGGCTGATTATAGGAAAATTGACTAGATCTATTAGAACCCGAAGGTCCTGCAGTTTGTGTACTTGACCGTACTGGATAATAAGAAGAAGTCTTTCCATTCAATTTGATTATTATATCAAATTTTGAAGAAAGATGTTACACTTGCTTCCAATGTTGTCAGTACCTGCGGAAGATGATACAATGATTAATGAGTGCATAAAATATGTTATTTGTTACATAAAAAATTATACTTAGTATCCAATCATTCTAATTCCCTACTTGAAAATTTAACAAAGTAAGCTAAAATAAAACAAAATATTTTATTATTAATATTTGAATCAGTAATAAGTAGTTATCATTAGTATTAACCATGATGACAAAATTTAAAATTCCCTTTAATGAGGCAAATGAATTAAATTTAAAGAATATTTTTAATATAATATTCAGTCAAGAATTTACTAAAATTGTTTGTTTTTTTTTTTTTTTTTTTTTTTTTTTTTTTTTTTGAATTGTATTTTAAAAAAAAAACTTCATGCAAATTACAACTATTACCATCAAATTGACAAGTAACACTTTGAATGTTACTCTTGCAATTGATGTGCCTTTTGGAAAGATTAATTTTGGTTTTCTTGGACTAGGAAACTACTAGACATAAGAAAATTAAGAAGCAGAAACTAAACCATTTGGAAGGTTTCAGAATTGTGATTAGTTATGTTTACTGAAGAGAAAAGCGTCTTCTTTGATGCACTATATATTCTAAAACCATAGGCATGACATGAGGTAATTCGCCAACGGGTCCCATACTTCGAGTAAAGGGCCGTCTTTGAACTTCTTCCAATTCTTCATTACTTACTGGTAACATCGCTAAAGAGCTATCATCTAGCTGAACATTAGCGGGATCACCGAAAATTTCACCAATAATTTGGAAAGAAGGAAGCCCGGCCACAGGTGTTGAATTTAACGTCATACCTGCTTGAAGGAACTCCGTATTATTCATTGGCGGACTGAACCCATAAAACTCTGTATCTCTTGAGCTACTATTTGAGCTATCCAAATTCAACAGACTATCGCCTAAGGATAAAGGCAAAGAAGGTTCAGGTTCAGGGATTGTTTTAGAGTTTTCTGAAGATATCGACCACTCTGGACTAGGTCGTTCTCTAAAATACGACTGGTTAGAGATATCCCTTTCCAAATTTACAGTAGGAACTTCTCTAAAGTTTCCCCCGATTGGTGACATCTCTATGGGGACATCACAACAATATCATTTCCTGATGAAGGAATCAGAACAGAAGGATATTGAAACTGTATTGGGTAATCATGGGTATATAAATCATGATAATCCAAAGTAGGGGTTGGAAGCCCTCCACTAGTAAATAATATGGAATCATGAACATTAGTCATCCCAGAGGAATGCGTAATTATGCCGTTATTCTCGCTGCCAATCACATCTTGACTTGACACAATTGATTCTTCCACGGAACTCACTGATTCAAACGAAACTTCTACCGGAGGCATGGAAAACCTTACTCTTGGCAATTTTGATTGACTGGGAGACGACCCACAAGGTTCTTTTTCTACTGAAGAACTATGTTGTTCACATTTGTCTTCCTGCATTAACTGGATTCCGGCAGACAAATCAGGTAGAGCGTCAAACACATCCAAGGCAATAGGGTTAAAAGAAAAACCCTCGAAATCCAGCTCTTCTCCATCAAATCCCTCGAAATCTGGTTCTTCTTCATCAATGAGCTCCAAACTGTCGTCAAATAAACCAGCTCCAGAAGACGATTCTTCTGACCCCATGGACTCATGACTAGATTCAGAAACCAGATCTGAATCTTCTGGATCTGCATTTGCATTTTTATCATCCAATTCGTCCTCGTCTGCGAAGAACTCCTCATGGATCTCCCTATTCCGAGCTAAATATTTATACAAATAATTTGGGATCTCAATCCACTTTCTTAAGTGTGAAAAGTGAACTTTTTGCAAACGGTCAGTAGGTTTATTAAATCGCCTTATAAGGTATGTAACCCGATTAGGATTGACTTCCTCCACTACAAAAGGGCCTTCCCATTTACTCTTGAATTTCAGCGTAGTACTAGGACCGGTTCGGACGATTTTACGAGCCACTTTTTGGCCCTTTTTGTAGGGTTTGAAATTAGTGCTACCCTCTTTCCAATATTGAGGAAAGGTATGGGTTGGTTTATGTGATTTCTGTAGTAAAAAATCAGATGGGGACATTCCCAATGAACTATGGGAAGTGTTGTTATATATTAGAATGGACGATGCTAATTCCTCGTCCCAAGTTGCGGGTTGTTCCATAACCAAGCATTTCAATATCTGGATCAAACTGCGATTGAAACGTTCACACACCCCATTACTGGAAGGATGAAGTGGTGACGTTCTTATGTGCTGTATATTAAATTCTTGTAACACTTGTTGGAAAACATGTGAAGTAAATTCAGTGCCATTATCGGTAAGAACCCGGTTAGGCACTTTAGGGAGAAAAGGAAGAATTCGATGCTGCAATGTTTTTGATACTGTAGGACTTGATTTATCCGACACAGGAACAACCGCGACCCACTTTGAAAAATGGTCGATTAAGACGACGCAATATTTATTCCCATTGAAAGTCTTGGGAAATTGTAACAAGTCCATCGCACATAAGTCAAATGGATAACTCGCCAAAATTTTTAACATAGGTGGTGTAACATTTGAAGAAAAAGTCTTTTGCGTTTGACAAACTGGACAGCAACGTACCACATCGGAAATGACTTGATTGGTTCTGGGATGCCAAAACTGCTTATACACCAGTTGAACCAGCTTATTGCGCCCTATGTGAGCATAAGAACTATGAAGGTTCAACACTATATGCATCAACAAATCCAACGAGACCAGATACAACAAAGTCCCGTTGGTAGTTTTATAATATAATATTTCATTTTCACAGACAATCTGATTTTTATATGGTCTATATTGTTTATTAACCTGCTGCCAGTTCAATGGATGACCTAAATCTTTAAGACCTTTCAAAATGAACCTAAGGCTACGATCATTATTTTGGTCTTGCATAATATCGATGTCATTAATGTTGGTATTAATAACCGATATATTATTAACGAAAATAGTATGTGTTTGTACTGGCGAATCAGTAGGCAAATGTAGCCCTTCTGCAACAACAGTCACTTTTTTCCCTTTTAAGTGAATAAGTTGTTGACGGGCCATATCCGGCAAAAGATGACTCTCTCTAAGTGCGCAAGTACCCAAGATTAACATGTGATCCTTCATATATTTCTGAGGAACAATAAAAAAAGCTGAGGGTAGAGTTATGAAACCTGATTGAAATTTTAAAGTTATCTCCACATATTGTGTAATCGGAATTCTTTCTTTATTACCGAATCCGCGTATAGCCTTGACACCTGCTTCTGCGGAAGGTAATATGATTTCATCGCCATTCAGCCCGGGGATAATCTCGGAACTAATTAGGTTTACCCCAGCCCCACTATCGACTAGACAAGTATATCGTGGCGTTACTTGATCACCCAAGGTAACCAAAACAATTAATGGCTTAATGTCAGCCTTACAAAGATTTATTACCACGATCATATCCTCTTCTATGTCATTCAAATTAGGATCCAGGAGAAGGTCATTACTCTTATCCACCCCAAGAACATTTTCCCCAGTAGAGGATTTTCCTGAGTCTTGAACGAACTCCTCCACCGGACGACTCACTTCCGGGGAGACTGGGGGTTTAACGCCTGAGAACAATAACTATTTGCCTTTTCTCGTACCCCTTTACATTTTCCCTCATAATGTGATTTATGGCAGTTCTCACAGGAATCTACATACTTACGTTGGGGAAGAGGTTCTTCCTCTTGATAAGGCAAACGTTTATCCTCTCGCTCCGAGGCCTGGGCTGTTACTTTCCTTACTACCCCAGAATATGGTCTTCTGACAGGTCCACGAGGTGAACCCGGTGAGTCACACTCTACTATCTTCAACCCATCATTTCTGGGTGGACTCCCATTACCTCGGGGTGGAGTCTTATAAGGACATTTAATTCCAGGATGTGGGCCTTTACAAAAAGGGCAATTGACTTTGCAGGTGTTTAGAGGAGATGACGATGAAAATTTATATGAGCGGCATTCAGGCCTTTGATGACCCTTCTTTTTACAGTAGCTACAAATACCAAGGTATTTGTAGCATTCAGCCATTCTGTGTCCGACTTTCTCACAGTATTCACATATTAGACTTCTTTTATCCTCATTTGTGGATCGAGAAACTCCCTTGTGATAACCGTGGGTACGAGCTTGAAAACTATCGTAATTCGGCGGTGGACTTCGGCGATTGTCACGGTAATATCGACTACCGGACGGCTTTTTTGTGGGAGTATGGTCGGACTTATCAGGGCGACGCCTATTCTTTTGGTGCACCTCTTTTTGACGAGGCTTTCCTTGTTTCTGGTGCATCGTATCGATCCAATTCGGATACACCGTATCTATTTGAATGATCGAGTCGATTGTCTCATTTAAATCTACCTTTTCTGTGTCAGTGGTTTTATAGTGAGCCTTATCTTTGTTTACATGTTCAGGGGTAGTTTGGGAAGAGGAATTTGGAGAAGAATTATCATCATCCTCCAATGAATCAGCAAAGCTGACTATGTCTTCCCATGGAAGTCTGCGAACACCATTTAATTCTTGCATTTTTATAAATTGGCGTACAATCTGTTCAATAGAAGGAGGTAGACTGTATAGAAAGGCTGAGCGCAAAGACTCATGCTCACGCATATCCAACCCTTTAAAAGCTCTACGAGCTAACTGTTCAAGCCGGAGTGCAAACATACGGATGGACTCTCCACGATGTCTACGAGCTGAATGATACCTTTGAAGTTGGTATTCATCTTTACGTTTCTCCTCATCATGATACCAACGGATTAACGTATCACGAACCGAGAAATAGTTTCGATCATCCTTTGTTAAGATCTTATATAATTTTAGGAACTTACCCTCCAATTTTTGTCCTAAGAATCTTAACCATTGTTGTGGTGCGTTTGGATAATGCAAGCCACAATAAGCTTCGAAATCACCCAAATAAACCAAGAGGTCTTGATCGGCCTCATATTTGTATTTCCCTGGGTCAACTACTTTCAATCGTTGACTGTTCTTGAGCAATTGAGACATCATGACAATTGCTTCAGTGAGCATATCCAGGTGTTGTCTTATCTGTTGACCAGTATACAAGGGAAGATCTGAGGAGTTCGATCCTTGAAATGTGTTAAAACCCTGGGACTGTGGTTGTAACAAGGGTCGACTCTGAGCTTGTTGAAAACCACTTTGATAAGTGTTCAGTTTTGGTTGAGATTGAGCTAAGTTATGTGGTATATCAGAATTTCCTTGCTGATATCCCACTCCTACATTGGGTTTCATCAATGGGACCTCCATTTTTGAGTGGAGCCCATTGGCTTTATTCTCTAGGTTTCTTTGAACTTTACGGTTAAATTGGTCTTCTTGGACGAGACCAGAATATTTATGAGAAGAACCTGGAAGTGGTTCTCTAGTTTTATTTACTCGTTTATGATCTCCATTACGAACATCAGGCAGCGACAAAGACTTTCCCACCAATTTTGGGGATGTATATAAGACTTTAGAATCTGACTCTATAGGAGACATTTGCTTTTCTATGGCTTCCTTATCCCTTAACAACTTGGAATGAAGACCTTTTAACACAACTGGTGACAACAATTTATCAGAGGTAAAGAGATCTGGAGGCAACATCTCCTGTTCTTTTCCATCAGCAGCAAAACCCTCTGCACCCATACAAGGGGCTTTTTCAATTGGTTCCTGGACCTCTGTATCTGAATTGGAATGTTCAGATATGTCGGTCTCAGAAGGTGTTTTAGGCCGTTTATTTTGTGTTGGGGAATGAAACATGTTAATGAATATTTTTTTTGTTGACAGAACAACCAAGAATAACTTGAAACAAAATGAAAAAATGAAAAATGGAATCTGAACCGATTCAAACGAAATTCGAAAAGAATATGACACAAATAAGTATAAGAGAAAGTTAAGATAGCGTTGTGACAACGTCAATCGTAGGCGCGGCTCTCCGAACAAAGGAACTCAGGTCCCTGTTCGGGCGCCAAATAAATTTAACGTGTCTATGTAACGGGAAGTGACGGGGATAATTCCACGTAACTTCCCGAACGTTAGTAAAGAAAAGAGAAATAATAGAAAAAAATACTAGAACTTGAAATATGAGGTATAATAAATAAACAAATACCTTTAGTAGTCTTTAAAAGCGTCAACAGATTCTTCAGAAAGCTTGAGAATACGTCGTTTGAAACCAGGAAAAAGGTACTGCCGGATAAGAGAGTGAAGTATAGGTATGCCTAGCAGTAGGGTAACTTCACAGGACCCGAGGTTTTGCACGGACAGCAGCAAAGCCTTGAGAATTTGATGTTGACATCTGATGGGACGCCCTTTTATGTTTTAGACTGCATAGATGACACTTTACTAAAGGTAATGATACTTATGTAAGTAATAAGAAAATCAAATTTATATTATAAAGTATAATAAAAGAATAATGGAAGGTTGATAAAGAGAAAAGGAGGTTGTATAACCGATAACCAAGCTTTTACTAAATTTATTAACTTCTTAAATATTAAGGTATCCTGGACATGCGGATACAAAGTGGGTTATAATCCACAAATATAAATCCCTTAATTATTTAGATCATGAAGTAATATTAAATAAATTAATTAAAATTTTATTAGAACGGACCTTGACAGATGAGTCACAATGTATAAGAATTATAATTCGTAGAGTGAATAATAATATAAAGTATATTATAATTATAAAGAAACATATAAGGACCTGGACAATGCGTTCACTTGTATAAAAACTATAATTAAAACAGAGGGTTAGATTTCCTTCATAAAATGAATGCAACGTTAGAGTATTTATCCAGCAGAAATCACGGTATCTTAAGGAGTTTGGAACAAAGCAAAGAATGATTTAGACTACCAAGCATATTAGTGGTGTGTATATTATTTGGAACGTTGTTTATACATAACTCACAAATCATATAGTATTCTTATCTTTGGTCATTAATCAAGTTGGTTGCATAATAGTCAGATCCATTGATTCCAAATTTTAACCAATGACCAATCTTCTGTGTTATTTTCAGGTACAATAAGATTACTTATGAACTCTTCAATGGCGGTTAAATCACAACTGAAGAACTCAGGATTTAAACAAGGTAAGTAGTAATTTGATGTGGATTCGTAAATAGGATCTCTTTATCAATGAGTGACGTGACGAGATTTCTAAAGATTCTTCTACAAAGCAAGTCAAAGTAGTGTAAGATGACCAGTTTTTAGCTCCCGTTATTGGGTCTTCGTTAATAGCTCCCGGTATTGGGTCCCTGAATTAAAATACTCGTTAGTTTTTATTCTTTATCATTCTTAATGTATTATATTAATCTTAGTTTGACACATACCCTGTTTTAATTTAATAAAACTCCAGTGAGGGGAAAGTATCTGGTCATTCAATTCTCACTGCAATAGTTTCTCCGACCTACAGTGCATGAATCTGCAAAAATGCTTTTTATAATGTTTGGCATGTTTTACGCTTTATGTATTATTTGCTGAGTGCTTTTACTATATTATTTTACTTTAGTTGATATGAATTTAATATTTAATTTATTCTTTTATGTATTATTTTTAGTAATTATTAGTTAAATTATTATAATTTAAGTATTTTATTGGAATACACACCTTGAAGAGAAATTCGATGAACTACGTGAAAACTTCAGATAGAACGAACACTTCAGGAAACATCAACCAAAGGTTTATTGGAAACTCATCAAAAGTGTTTGATTTGAAAATATAATAATTTTTCCAGGTGAATTTTATATGAATAAAGAATTTTACTTAACAGCAACAGATAATTAATTACAAAAGAACAAATTAAGAGAACTCTTAGTTTTCTGGAAACAATATATCTATTAGTATGATTCTCATTTAAACAAGTTTGGGAATGTCTACAGAATAAATAATAAAAATAAGTAATGACACTCATGATTATAAAAATATAACTATTATAACTCTGGAATTTGGTTCCAGTTTGTTATGCACTTTCCTAAGAGAGACATATGCACTTTCAAGAAGGACACCTAAAAACAGTCCCCTTTACATATATATATATATATATATATATATATATATATATATATATATAATATAATTATTATATATATATATATATTATATATTATAATTATAGTATATATATATACTATAATATTTATTATATATATAGATATTATATATTAAATATATATATATATATATATTATATATATATATATATATATATATATATTATATATTATATATATATATATATATATATATATATATATATATAATATATATATATATATATGATATATAGGCTATACACAGATTAATGGGTCATCCGATACTTTTTCCGGTTATACATTTTTCCGATACATTTTGAGTTGGCGTATTAAAAAAAATATTATTTTTTATTTCATTAGTTCAATTAATCGTAGAAAATAATTTTGTTGACAAAATATCAAGTAATGGGCATGAAAACTTTTGTATCTTGATTACATCAGGAATTTGATTTAAGATGAAAAATTAAAAAAGCGAGTCTCTTTTTTATTTTTATTTTGTTGCTCTCGCATAATTATTTTGTATCGGAAAGGCTATTCGGATTAAGTTTTGATTTCGCATCTCTAGCCTATTATATATATATATTTATATATATAATTATTATATATATATATTAATATAATATAAATATATATATAATATATATATTATATATATAGTATATATATTAATATATATATATATTATATAATATTGATAATTAAGTATGGTGATACTATGTGTATCTTGGTCTGAAAAGAAATAGAGATATGATATAGAATTTTGCTAAGTAAAAGAGGAATATGTGAAAATCCAAAGCGTTACACTAAAATTTTCAGCTCACCAAAAATCTTGCTCTTCAATCAGGGGTGTAAGCTTACTATTGTGCATGCTAATGTCGTTAACAGCATTGGCTTATGAATACAGGGTATCTTACTATATGCACTCTAATCAAGGTTTCACCTAAGCACTATCGGTAATTTTTAATACAATAGTATTCACTGCACAATAAATATCTCTTTTCACAGCTAATATAAGCTACGCCTCTCTCTCAAAAAGACTGAGGTACGAAATATAATTTTCTCGGTGATTCTCACTGAAAATATGTTAAAACATCCCAAACAAACGGTTGAACCTATCTGAGCATGCAAGGTGGGGTAGGGAGTGAGTAGTGTAGTAGTAGCGGGTATAGGTATGAGAGGTGTAGTAGTGAGAGAGTAGGGATGAGGTGAGGAGTAGGTGTAGGTATAGGTAGGTATAGGCCCTTCACCCCTACCTCTACTATATATATAACCTACTATTATAAACTTATATATATATATAAAATATTTATATATATATATATATATATTCATATATATATATTATAAAAAATAATATATATAGATATTCATAACTATCGAGCCCCCTAATATATATAAATATATATATATAATCTATATATATATATAATATATATAATATATATTATATATAAAAAATATATAATATATAATATAAATAATATACATATAATACTATATATATATATATATTATAATATAATACTATTACTATTATATAACTACCTATTTAAATTAACATAAAAATATATATATATATATATATATTTATATAAATATAACATATAAATTAACAATAATATACACATTAATAATATGTATACTTTAAATATATATAACATATACCATAAAGGTATGAATTTAATATTTAATTATACTTAATTATCTAATATATTATTTTTAATATTTTTAATAATATAATTAACTATAATTATTGCATTATTATTAATTATATATATTATTATATATATATTTTATAATATATATCCTATTATATATATTATGTCTAATAAACATATAACTTAAAATATTAAATAGGTTATGTTTTAATTTTAATTTTAATTTCATTAATTTTTATTATTTTACTAATTATTATTGTTATAATATCTATATTAAATAGGTCTAAATAGTATAATAAGTATTAGGATTTAAAGTATTTTCTTCAATATTATTTGATAAAAACTTAGTTTTAAACAATCATAAATACATGAATACTAGATTTGTATAAATATATATATCCCAAAGGCTCAACAACATCCACCTCACCTACCCCTCGTATAATATACTCCTAGATGAGCTTATATCGCTATATATAGGGATTTATACTATATAATTATATATATATATATATATATATATACAATTACACGGCCGCCCGTAGGTGACTGAGGTAGGAGGTGAGGATACTAGAAACAGAGCACGAAGCACATTCAGGTACATATAAACAAAAAATGTGAGATTACTGCACACCAGATAGGTGTTATAAGCACCCAAGCTATATATATAGTGCGCTACTATATATATTATATCATATAAGTTATAGCTAATAGCTCTCATATAAAATATAAGATGAATAAATGAGTTAGTCCATAAAGAATAAGACAGTACCAATAATATAATTTTTTATACAAGTATTAATTAAAATATTAATATTATTAATTTACTTATATATTATTATTTATATACATATTATTAAAATTAATAAGATTTAATTAGTTTATAATAATCTCAAATGGGCTCCTACCATATATATATTGGTAACTTTATTGATTATTTTTAATTACGACTAAAACTGATAAAAGTTTTGTGAGTAGGATCTATGCTGTAGGTATTCTATACTGATTTAAATAGAATATCACAAGTTGTATCACTAGGAATGATACTGATACTACTTTAAGATACATCTATTTCCTAATTAGACTCATATCATATCCAACATCATCTCTTATTCGTAATATAATTGATATCAAATTATATATATGCACATAATTAAATTGAAATATCATAAAGACATAATAATAATCATTCTAATAATAGAGTATACATTACAAAATCATCATATGCTTCTGATTTAATCAGTAGTGTTCAGTTTAAGGATTAATTAATGTAGACAATACGTTCTTATTCTCAGTGACACTAGAACTATATACGCCTGATATAATATACATATAAGTGTGATACTTATAATATCAGGTCCTATATAAACCTACAGTTTTTATGATCAGTAACACTACATAAATATTAATAGAGGCCTAATCCTTAGAAACATCCCACAATTGAGAGAATATTATATATAAAATCATCCAGAGTAGTCAGTTACAATTTAGACAATTGATATAAGTTTCCATCTTAATACATAATAATAGGCTTCCTTAATCTCA
>JABUQX010114184.1:5000-11811 GCA_015478945.1 Trachelipus rathkii | reverse complement strand
AATAGCTAGCTAGACTAGGTTAGATCGATATAACGGCGGATCAAAAAAGCTTTTTTTTTTTATCTCTAGCCTATCCTATCCGAAGATCCCGATCGAGCCCAGGGGTTCGCTCGGACGCAATTTTCTTTATCATTTCCCTCTGTCTTCAAGCTTTCGTTCCTTCTCTACTCTTGAAATCTATTTTTTTTTTCGACCTATACCCCGGTCACACACGCTGCGCACACCTCCACCTTTAGAACGAAATCTGGCATTTCTCGAACCGCGGGCCGGACGGACTTCTCTAGGGGCTCCCTGTCATCTGTTCACGTCTCCCTCCTTGAGGTCGTGGAGCCGGGGAATGGCCCTTTCAAATTCCCTCCACTCCAATTCGAAAACGAGCGCCACACTCCTCTTCTTTCCTCCTTCCCCTTAAAGGATGAATCGAATAAATAATATTAAAGCGAATTTCGGGCCGGTTCGCTTAAGTATCGCCGTAAAGGAAAAATTTCATCCGACGAACCACCGACGCGACGTACATCTACGCATCGTCGGTGAAGATTCGCGCGCGCGTTTGTTTGTTTACCGGATGCGTTATACGTAATAGACGACCGAGTCTACGCGGTTTTTATATTTTATTTTTATGCTGAACTAGCGACCGAGAACAATCGTATCGATCGAGGTCGTTTCTCCGGCTCCTTTACGCGTTCGTTCGTCGATCGTTTCGTTAATCGCCCTATATTCTTCCTATTCGATGCTCGTTACTTACTTTTCCCGCACAACGCGAACACCGAAGGAGGGAAGGGATCAAGGTAGCTAAAGCGATGACAAAGCGTCGTATACGATCCCCGGCCTAGTTATTACGTCGCGCAGGTAAAAAGGGGACCCCTTTTTACGAAGAAGAAATAACGGCCGGCCGATCGTAAACGGTTTTTTTTTTTTAACGTTAAAGGACCGACCGACGTCCTTTCTTTCCGGATAAGAAGGGTGTTCGGGTTTTCGGAAAGACAATGTCGCACTTGGTCTGGTCGGTTTTCGCTTATTTTATAACATTAATCCTTGAAAATAAGAAGATGAAGGAATTTTTTATTTACCCAATAGAATCTTTAATCCCTTGATTTCAGAGCATCAAGGTATTATTAAAAAAAAAAACGAAGATACCGGTTATCCTTTCGTGAAAAAAGAATGATTTGCCCCGACCGGGACCAGGCAGGCAGTTTTTACATTTCTCTCTTAATTATACGGTCCTCAAACCTTCCATTCGTTTTCTGGTTTTTATTTTTTGGTTTAGGTAGGAGAATGTATTTATTACTTTATTTAAAACGTCTCCCTAGGGTGTATTTTTTTTATTTAAAGTTTTAAGTCTGTGTATTTTTTCTTTAGTTTTTAAAGAATTTATTTAGGTCTTAAAGATAATATATTTTACGTCTTATTGATAAAAATCCATTTTTTCATTTTAAGTGTTTCAATATAATTTTCTAATTTTTTAATGATTATAAATTGATAAAACCAGTTGCTTTAAGTAATTTTAAGGCACTTGCTTTTTTGTTTCAATCAATAACATTAACCTTATTTTTGTTGAAATTGTTTTAAGCAACCTAAAACCCAGTGCATAAATTTAATGGTAGTTTAAAAAATGACTTAACATTACTAATATGCTAAGCAAATAATTTATTTAGATGGGATTACCTAAATTCTATTAGAATAATCGCTACTGTAACATATTTTGCTTTTTAAAGCATTATGAAAGCATACTTTAAATTGTTATGTATACTTGTGTAGCATTTGACATATTAGTACCCATAAGTTGCCTCCGTAAAAAGGCATAAACAAATAAGATCTTAATAAAACACTGATAAACAATATATCTAATTTAACCGAACATAAATCTTCTACACGCTAAAACGTTTATAACGTTCCCTAAGAGAATTTCCTCTAGCCTCTTTTTGTGTCTGGCCACCTTCCTCTACTCTATACTAAATATTTAATATGATTATTATTATTATATACGTATTATTATTATTTTTTTATTCTTTACTAGATAGATAGATAGATAGATAGATAGATAGATAGATAGAATAGATATAATAGCACATAGCATTACAGTACTAGAATTAGAATAAGTATTTAGATTAGTATTAGACTATACAGCACTCTTTATTTCTATCGTTCTTCGTATCACTTTCATATACCGAGTACTATCTCTCTTGAATTTCTATCGGTTCTATTGCCCTATTATCCGCGACCATCTTGTAATTTCACTATATGGAACCACATTACACTACTTTTAATTTTTTACTTTCTTATATTCTTCTCACTGTTATTTTTATGTATCAACTATGACAATCGAAAAAGTATTAAAATTCACACGTATAGAAAAATTCTTAAAATTAAGATAGAATTCTTAAGCAGGTTTATAAGACCATTGGCTTAAAAAGACTCCGCAAAATTCTTAACCTGCTTGAGTGGTGCACTCGGGAGCCGTGTCTCTCTCAAAAGAGATGAAGCAGAACTCGCCACCAATTTTACAATTGCGCTTTAGTAATCCAAAGGGACGGAACCCAAGGTACCAATTACACACAATCACATTTTTTCCATAATAGAATCGATTCATATGAGTATCATTCTAGCAACTGTAATAACTCCCTCCATCGATCCTTGTTTGAATAGTTTATATCGTAGAGAAGACAAAGTTACGCGCCAGTCGCACTGGAGGCGAGAGCTCGCTTCGCCTGCTTTTTGACATTCCTCAAAATGAGGTTTTCGTATATTTTTATATTATTTATTTTTGGTTTTGTATGTTCCATGGACAGACACCAACTGAACGTCAGGGTCGGTAGGACTGAACATTTAATCTCTTTCTATCAACCAAAGGGTAACTGGCGACAGTTCAACCTGTGATGCTAACTTTCTATAGGTTTTTTAGCCGGCAGTTTCAAACGCTGTGACACATAAGAAAGAGCCTTGGCAGATAACAAAGATGACTGGTCTAGGCTCTTTCGATTTTATACAAACCACAGGTCGCAATTTTTTTCAAACGTTGTATTGTCTTCTTGCTTTGAATAGTAGACTGAGGAAATTTCAGTGGAAAAATGGGACGATATATATAGGTTATATAAAGATGGTAGATTATATATGATAGCTATAGATTCTATGAAAATATATTTGGACTGTATTGATTTTGTAGGTTATATAGGTTACATAAAGATGCTAGGTTATTTATACATGATAGTTATAGATTATAAAGGTATATTTGAACTGTATTGATTTTGTGGGTTATATAGATTAAATAAAGATTTCATGTTATATATCATAGTTATAGATTATATATAGATATATTTAGACTGTATTCATTTTGTGGGTTATATGGGTTATATAAAGATGTTATGTTATATATGATATTTATAGATTATATAAAAATATATTTGAACAGTATAGATTTTGTGGGTAATAAGGGGCGGGAGGGGGTGGGAGAGGTTGAGGGGTTGGAGAGAGAGAATTTACCCTAATTTCCTCTAAGCTTACAAAGTCCCTGATTTTAAAGTCGTGATTTTAAAGAATCAATGCGCATATTTTTGTCAGTAAAAGAGATGCTTTATTTTTGATTGGTAGTAGGGTTGGCCTTCGGACCAGGTGCGGTGCGGTGCAGTCGGTGCGGTGCGGTGCGGTGAGTAGGCCTCGTTTTAGGTACTGTTTGCGGTGTGCATACAATTTGCAAGATGTCCCGATTGCGTGAGATTTTAAAAAAATAGAGTCAATGCGATAAAAAATGATTTTTGTGTGTGTGTTTTTAAGGTGCGTGCAAATTAGGGTTGACATTCTCATTGTACTGAGGTGCGGTGTGGTACCGCGCGGAAATTTCCCTTGCTCCGCCAACCCTAGTTAATAATATAGACAGTTGCAGACCTCATCGCTATTTTTGGGTTAAATTTACCCTCTTTGCTGATCGTAGATATTATTGCGCCAAAAAGGTGCTAAAAATATATCGATATATGCCAATGTGTCTTTTTTTTTACCATATCGAAAAATTTTCGATGATAATTTTCCACCGATATATCATACTTTCCTATATATCTAACATCCTCCTTTTTATAGTATTCATGTGAAAACTGAAAAATATTTCAGAAAGGTTTCCCGAACTTGTCTCAACATTCCCGGATATTTAAATTCTGATATCTGTAAAAAAAATATATAAATTCGCCATACTTTATTTATATATATATATATATATATATACTATATATATATATTATATTTATATATATATATTATATATAATACGCCAAACATTCTAGCTTAGGTTCCTTGTTCTGCAACGTGAATCCATCTAGGTTAGGTTTCATGGCTCTGCAACGTGAATCGTCTAGGTTAGCTTTCATGCTCTACAACTTGAATCCGTCTGGTAGTCCTTACTGACCCCCTTTAAGTTTAGGTTAATAAAAAGTGTCTAGTTAGACACATAGTTAATTGTATATATATATATATATATATATATATATATATATATATATATATAATATAAGATTTATATATATATATATATATATATATATATATATATATATATATATATATATATATTCTCTCAAGTTCGTCCATACGTTTGTGTTCCGAACCGAGTCACTTTTAGTCGCGTGTGACTCAGGCACGTGACTCAGGCAAGCGAGTGGTTGGCTGACACAGACAAATATATATATATATATATATATATATATATATATAGTATATATATATATAATATATATATATATATATATATATATATATATATATATATATATATATATATATAATATATATATATATATATATTATATATATAGGAATTTGTCTTTATAAAAGGATGTTAACCGATATATATCAAACGAACGATGTAATTTTTTTTCCATTATTTCAAGGCAATAGAGCCGCCAGATGCCAAAAACAGTTTTTTTTTTTTAACTAAAGGATACCGAGGATTAAATCGCAAAGATGGAAAGAGTCAGGGCCTCTCGAGCCTCAGCGGGGATGACGGGGGGAAATTTCGTCCCCCCGTCTATCCCACCGTCGGCTCGGAGCCCCTAAAAAAAATATATATATTTTTGGAAAAAAAAAAAAAGCAGCTTTTGGCAACTCTTGTGCTCCTTCTATTGGAGTTTTAGCTAACACGTGACATGCAGCGGGTTCCACGGGGTTCGGCGATTTTCGATGTCATGTCTGTTTTTATGTAACATCCTTTTAAAGGAGTAGCGCATATATTATATATTATAGTAATATATATATATATATATTATCATATATATATATATATATATATATAATATATTTTATATATATAGATATATATATATATATATACGGCCTTAATTTTACTTTTCGGCCGCAGAAAAATAAAAACTAAGTCCACTCGAAATATTTTATGGAATTAACGATTACATTGATATTGTAATATTAAATCAATTAGTTGTAAATCGATTATTTGTAATAGATATGATAAAATACAAAAAATCGGATCAGTCTCGGTTCAAAGTTTATATGCATCGGTTGTGTTAAGTGTGTCAGCGTAAAGTTTAGAAATGAATGTAAGTGATTTGTTTGATATATAGCCAAAACGATTGAGTTTCTAGTTTTTTTTAGAACATTTCAACCTAATTTTGCAAGAAAAGAGATGTGAGAAACTTTTAAAACAATGATTCAATAGTAAGAGTTGAGAGAAAATTTAAATTTTACTTGCTTAGCCATATTATCATACAAGAGATGAACTTTGCATTAATGTTTTATATTGTATACAAGATGTAACAGTAGCAAAGGTATCAATGTACGTTGATTTTAGTCCAAAAACAGTTGTAGACTGGCTTAACTTTTTATATATATATATATATATATATATATATATATATATATATATATTATATATATATATAGTATATATATATATATATATATATATATATATATATATATATATAATATATATAAATAATATAATATAATAAATATATATATATAATATAATATATATATAATAATATATATATATATATATATATATATATATATATATATATTATATATATATATATATAATATATATATATATATATTATATATTATAATATATATATATATATATATATTATCTATTCTGCAGCCTACTAAAACAGTCTAATCAGTAAAGTTAGGTAGTGTTACGGCACAGTGATCAGTAAAGTTTAGGCTACTTTACGGCCACAGGGTCAACGAGCCCCCTAAAATGGAGTATTTACCCTTTTTAGTGGGCTCGAGACGATGGGGACGGAGGGGGGAACGGTTCAACCGGAGGTAGGCGAGAAAACCCCCGCGACCACCAAAGACTTATTCTTTTTACCTCTTGAAATTATAGTTTTTGTGCATTTTTAAAGCCCACAAATATTGTATAACATTTGAATGAGTTAATTTTTAATATTGGATAATATAGAACATACTTTTCTCACTCCTGTTTAGCGCGGGAAGAATGTAACTCCATTATAACTTTGTAAATTTTATATAAATGAATTATGCTAAGATTTGCGCGAGCAAATTTTAGCATAAGATCGAATGAAATATATAAAACCCATTCGTTGTAGATACTTCTTCAGTAGATAAAATTAACAATAGAATCAGAAGAATAAATTCACTCAAGCATACATCTCTCCAGAAATCCTCGGGCAGAGAGGTAAATTCAAGCGAAAGGGCTTGCGAC
The DNA here is from genome assembly GCA_015478945.1 of Trachelipus rathkii. Taxonomy (NCBI): domain Eukaryota; kingdom Metazoa; phylum Arthropoda; class Malacostraca; order Isopoda; family Trachelipodidae; genus Trachelipus; species Trachelipus rathkii. Next base: position 5,135 of record JABUQX010114184.1, on the reverse strand, counting down.
TCTGAATCGATCACAAATTTTCGCTAAAACGAAGAGTCAGAGGCAAGGGTGAAAAACGCGCTGGAAAGGCTGTGACTACCAATTCGCATACGAAGAGAGCAGTATCTCAACAGAACGGACTTCGTTACATTACTT
>JABUQX010114183.1:15000-19981 GCA_015478945.1 Trachelipus rathkii | reverse complement strand
GTTAAAGGAATTGACAGAGCGTGGCAATTGGGGAGCTGTTAGTGTTTCTTTCTCTTAATTTTCCTTCAATTTGATTTTAAATATTAGTTGTGCCTTTGCGAATGGGAATGCATGAACAGTTTATTGCTTCATTCGTTCTCTTTGTGTTTAAACAATACAATTTAATTTTCTCAAAAAATTCGTATTGTGATACTCTATACAGTATCAATAACAGCTAGTACATGCACTTTATAATATATATATATATATATATATATATATATATAATATATATATATATATATATATATATATATATTATATATATATACTATCATATATATATGATATATATATATTTATATATATATATATATATATATACTATAATATATATATAATATATATATTTTCAAATGTCTAGTCTCCTAAAACTCCAAAAAATCTTTAATAATTTAAAGATTAAAGATATATATATCTTGATGTTTTAGTCTTTGAGTTTTAAATGTGGCATGTAGTATAAAGTTGTTTTACCTATTTTATTTACCTATTTCTGTGTTGCATTTTTTAAAGCTAGATTTATCCAAAAGTGTTTTTTTTTTTGTTAGGGGTAGTTCATTTTGGAAATTATCAAGCCGCTTTTTTAAGTTGTTTATTCAAAATAATTATGTCAATTAAGTAAATGGGGGCTTGTCATATAGGCCTATTCATATTATTAAATATTATTATTATAGTTTGAGTTAAGTATTAGTTTGACTTTAATATTATCAACTACAACAAAAAAAATATTAAAATAATTTTTTCAACGCTTCCCTATCAATCATTTCTTTTAAAAAAATTTATTTCTTCATTAAACGCTTCGAACACACTTCAAATGAGTTATCGGTATTTTTTGTTATTCAAACTCTTTTTATAAATATAGGTCTCCGGCCGGAGAAGCGGAGACTAGTGGTCTCCGGCCGGAGAGCCGGATCATCTTTTAAAGGCCGGGAATTCCGGCCAAAGCCGGAAGCCGGAAACGGAGCATCCGGTGCATCCCTAATATATATATATATATATATATATATATATATATATATATATAATATATATATATATAATATATATATATATATATATATATATATATATATATATATATATATATATATATATATATATATATATATATATATATATATATATATCAGCCTCTGCTGAGAAATCATCTATAAACTTCACTAATAATTCTTCCCACTTCCTTCCTCCATACATGCCCATCCAAAACTACTTAATTTTTATATAAAAACAAAAAATGATTTGATATTCTCACCCCCAGCCCCTCACTCATTTAACATCCATCATAAACTTCATCATTTTCTTCTTCACCAATACAAAATCACTCATACTCATCACTCCGATACCTTCTCCACCAAGTCTTGTATACTTATGGATAATCTTGTCCAAAAAATGTATTGCTTTCACACACACCTCTCTCCTTACAGAATTCAATCACCTTTCTGCCATTCTCATTTTCTCCTGCAACTCCAAAGGCACTGTTTGCCATCCCTTTTTCAATCGCCTTTCCAACCCTTTTAAGAAATAGTTGCACCTCCCCTTAAGTCCCAGAACAATTATTCTGAAGCCTCCCCCCCCCACTCACCCTGTCCAGAATATGGCTCATTCAGATTGTCTCAGAAAGTCTCACTCTCTTCAAGATCACCCTCAGATGGACCACATGCTACAACCACATACTGTACCTTAACCTTTTTATCAAAACTAAATTTAACCATTAGTATTGTAATATCAAACAGACAAAATCCACCATAGCTCCTTGCCACAAGTCACTCATCAGAATCACAAATCCTCTCCACTCAAGCACAAAAATAATAATAATAATAATAATAGTGCAATTAATTTCTTTTGTTTGTTTTATGAAACAGATAAAATGAGAAAATTTACATAATTAACGGAGTTTAAAAAATTATCTCCAAACTGATTAATATTTTCTGAATACTTCGTTTAGTAATCCTCCCTGCAAGACCTGTGATAAAAGTAAGACTCCAATCATTACGTATTTCCTACATTTCACTCCCTCAATGTGGCTTCCTTCTGATCATTCTGGTTTGATTTCCCTTTCTCTTATTCTTGTCCAATTTTGTTTTTTTTTTTTGCTTTTTGCAATCCAGTCCAATAATATGTAAATGCCATTCAAAAACTTATTTTTTTTACACTGCCGTTAATAACAATTCTTAACTTAGGAATAATATTTTTAAAGTTTTACTAATGTGTTTTATTGTAGAGTAATTTCAACATACATATAACTTTTTTTTAAATTTACCTGTAATGTCCTAAAGAAAAAAATAGTTATTATTTTACTTTTATTATACTACTAAAAGTTACATAAAAAAAATATTAAAGATACAAATGTAAATTTACAGAATTTCTGAAATCTAATATGTGAATATTAACAGAAAATTCTCCATTAGATAAGAAGTTCATCAGGCAGAAGATTTCAACCCACATCTCTCTCTATGGTGTATCACTTATTTTAGTTGAATCCTATCCCAGCAAGCTTATATAAACCCTTTGGTCATTTTCAGATCTTTCATGACAGTGGAACAAACTTTGCTTCTCCATTTAGCATTAAAATTGAAGAATTAGATGAAACGGTATCTATAAAGTCAGAGTTGAGAGAAATAAAGAAGGAATCCATGTTAGACGAAGAACAAGTCAACAATGACGTCATAAAACCTGAAAATCAAACGCCCATTGGGAAAAAGTCAAACCCGTGAGTATTTTAATTCATTCTCTTGGCTACTTTTTACTCAAGTTAGAATCAGATGAACCAGAGTACTATTTTAGATTCTTCCATTCCAACTCTCCCACAACAAACCTGTAACAAAAATAAACAATTATTATTATTATTATTACCATCATTTATTTCTTTACATTTCTCCTTTTCCCAGATTTTGGTGTTGTGCTTAACATACACCTGAAAGAGAATAATTAAGTAGAAGAACATTACGTAAGTCAAAAGGAAATCTCCCTCCATACCATTCCCTCATTCCCTTAAGTGAGAGCCGTAGAAGTCAAAACCCATCCTAGGGTTCCACAACTCGGTGACAGACCCCCACTGTGGTATCTCGTCAGTGTAAGGGTTCATCCAGTGGGACAGGCCCACAACCATGACCCCTCACAAAAACCCGCCATTCACTCCTATTATGCACCTTTCTTCTCTCCTCTACCAAACTCTCATTCCTTTCATTTAGACGCTCCCTTACTGACTCAGTTATTATTATTATTATTATTATTATTATTATTATTATTATTATTATTATTATTATTATTATTATTATTATTATTATTATTCATAATGGGCATAATAAACAACATTTTTAAACCATCACAAAAATAGACATACAAAAATTAACGAGTTAAAAATAGATGATGAAATAGTTACAAACAAGCAATGCATAGTTAATGAATTGGACTCGTACTTTACTACTGGAGGGGCAGCATTAGCAGCTTAAGTTCCAGAGACAGAAGTGTTCTTTGTTGAATATTTAAGACCGAACGAGGAACCAAACTTTGCATTTGAGAGAATATCAACATCTGACATTAAGTGTGTTATAAATGGTCTCATGAATTAAAGCTTTGACTTACATAGTGTACCAAACTGGTTTTACAAATATTGTAGGAATGAAATCCCACCTGTATTAGTCACCCTCTATAAATAATCATTTGTACTAAGTCATTACCCTACTGAATTAAAAAAAAGGAAAGCAAAAATCACCTCCGTTTCTAAAACTGTTGATACTTCCCTTCCGTAAAAAATCTCATTTGATCTCTATTCTGAATACAACTGGGTAAAATTCTTAAGAAATTAGTATACGTTTATCTTACAAATTATTTGCCTGAAAATGAACTTTGTCAATTTGGCTTTGCTAAAGCCAACGACAAAGAAGATCCACTATTATTCATTATATAAAAAATATGCAATGTATTAATTGAAAAATAGCATGACTACTTTTAGATTCCTCGAAAGCATTCGATTTAGTTCCACAGAACCTACTCCAAAGTAAATTAGAAAAACTTGGTATCTCAAATGTCTCACTAAGATGTTTTATGTCATGTTTATCTGATCGAGCACAATACGATCGATTAGAAGACACTTCATTCTTCCCATCTTCAATTTCCTAAGGGGTCCCTCAGGGATGCATTTTGTGGCCTTTATTATTTAATATACAGTATATATCAATGACATTAAAATTCGACACAATTCTTTACACTCATAATTTGCAGACGATACTGCTATCTTAATATCAAATCGAGATATTGGCATTAAGCACTAACTTAAACGATGAATTAAAAAACATTATAACATGGGTACAGACAAACAGGCTGTTCCTAAATTTACGTAAAACACATTACGTGGTAATTACAAATAAAAAAAACAATTTTAGTTTAGTGTTAGAGCAAAAAATGCAATCATAAATCCGTCACCATCTGCTAAAATATTAGGAGTTTTCCTCGATGATAAACTCACTTTCAGAGAACACGTCAACAACCTAGTTAGCAAGTTATCATATTTAAACTATTTGCCCTTAAAGATTATAGACTCCATTCCAGAATATACTTTTAAAAACCTTTACTACGGTGATATTGTTTATATCCTCGCCTATTCTATTGTCTGTCAATAATAAGTGAGCACTTGTTACAATCTCTAGAAACTATATAGGAAAAGATAAAGCTGTTTTATCAGGGTGTTGTAATTATTATGGGCACATATTCTTCATTTTCTAAATATATGCACTAAAACTCCAAAATATCTACACCCTATCAATAAGCATTCACATATTTAAAGTCAAAAATGGACTTACAAATGACCATTTGACTAACACAATCGCAATAAACCAAACTGAGGAAGACCAATCTCCGTACCTTGAACTCTCCTACACTTGACAAGACAAAATACACCTTAAGTAAATCACGGGGAGCCCTGGAATTCAAAGAAATCGAC
>JABUQX010114183.1:0-10000 GCA_015478945.1 Trachelipus rathkii | reverse complement strand
TATATATTAGAAGTAAGGTATTTCTACGGAATGTACGTACAAACCTACACACTCACATACGCACTCACATACGCAGCTCACACACCATACATAAACTGGCACAGGACATACTAATACAAAAGCAATTACATTGAGACAACATTTAAGTAACACGTATGCGACTTGTGCATGACAAGTGTTTAAAGAGTCAACAAAATGCAAAGCGTGGCACGCAACAGAATGGTAGTAGTCGAGTTCAACATTGGCAGGCATAGGGAACTAAAGTTTTGATGTGCAATAGGGTTGATTACGTGGAGGCATAATTGGTATCAGAGAGAGTTTTTTGGGAGTTTTGGTGTCCTTACAAGTTCCATAAACAGAATAAATCCCAAGTGGTTACAGAGAATCCTCAGGTAAGCTGAATCGAGGATCTGCTTGATTCCCAAGTAAGATTGGACGTTGCCGTGACATCACCAATATGTTAAAAATGTATACCAAATAGAAAGACCTCATATTGCATGGAAGAAGTCTTTTATTGGTGGAAAAATGATATATAGTACATATAGTTTAATAAATAAGAGAGCATGAAAAGTAAAGCCCGAGGAAAAACGGACAGTAAGCAGATTGGACTATAGAATGATGATTGACACGTTTAGACCCAACAATTGCTCCGGTGCAAGGATCAGAAGAAATGAATTGCCAATTGCTCAGAGCGATAGACGAAGATGATTCCCTCTGGCACGTAGGGCAGTTCAGATTTGTCAGGGAAGGGGCTGGCAAACTGGTTTTTATAAGAATATTCATTCGACAAGCTAGTAATAGGACCTATGATAATAGAGCAAAAAAGAGGTTGAACTAGATAGCAAACCAATGGACAGGAGATATGCAAGAGAGAAAATACGACCATGGCGAAAAAGCATAAGTAAAAGCGTACGAAAAATTTGCCCGACTTAATGAAGACAGTTTGTAAAATTTTGAGGAGGAAGAAAAACTTAAAAAAAAATGTAATGGCCCTAGTGTAGATTAAAGAAGGATATATTCTGATATAAAAGAGGGGAGAGAATCGATGTGGGAAGTTAATTATGGTGTCAGAGAGAGACCGGGATAAAAAGAATAATTTGCATATGTTCGACAGCTAAAAGAAGAGTACATGTTGAGATATAAAAATAGATATCCTAAACATGATATAATGGCGCGCATGAAGGAAAGGAACCGAAAACTGTATAGACAAAAACAATACGGTCGAAAATTATGCGTCCTCCAGTAAGAATAAGAAGAGGTTTGAATCGGTAAAACGCCGTGAGGCAGAAGTCTCTAGTCAAACTCTCTAGTCTTGAAAACATAAAATAAGCGTTATGGCAGAAAAGGGAACGCGGGTGAGAAGCCCGCGCGACTGCCTACCTTCTAATGTTCGGAAGTAGCGAGTTTAGTTGATTACAAAAGAAAAAAAATATGAGACTCGAGTGGTCGTGTACTAATCTGTGCCAAGGGCGAAGGGTAAAGGCACGTATATAGGTGAATCTGAGATCAGGTTACTTATTTCGAATAACGTTCAAAACAAATGGAAGATATAGATGAATTAAGAAAAGATAGTATATAATAACTGATAAAGTTAATATGAACGGAAAAAAAAAACCTTAGGAAAAAACAAGCAGTGGCTAAAATGTTACTAAAAGTATATTAATTAATAATAAATATACGATACAAAATAAATAATAATCTATCCACAATACATATACTAAAAAACATAAATTTGAGCGAGAAGAGTCGAGAAACCAAAAAAGAACGAATATAAAGAAGTAAGTATATAAATATCTCGGTAATAAATGAGAAAAAATCATAATAATGAATATAGTATAAATGAATAAATTGATAAAAAATTCATTAGCAAGCTAATAAAAAAATAATAATAGTATCTATAACTAATTACATAGATGTTCTTGTTACTCATAAGTAATTTCAATAATCAAAAACATATAATTTTTAAAAATAAGTATGAAATAATAACACCAGAAATTAATAATTATATATAAAAATATATGAAAAAATATAATATAAAAGTAATAAATAAATAAATATATAAGTTATAATATATATAGTAAATAAAAAATATACTAATATATATATATATAGTATATATATATATATTGATGTTATATATTATATATATTATAAATCATATATATTAAACGATAATATACTTACTAATAATAATATTAATAAAAAATATAATATAAATAATATAATATTATTAATTATATAATATATATAATGATAATATATAATAGAAATAATAACAATATACTATAATAATAGAATAATATTAATTAACAAAATACAAATCGATATATTATTATAAATAATATAAATAATAAATATAGATTTATATATATATAAATAGATAATATATATAATATATAGAATAATAAATATAATAAAATAATATAAGACATAAATATAAAAGATATAAAGTAAATAACTCAGAAAACATTATATTGTTATATAAATAACAACTCAGTTAAGTATCTTGATATACTGTTCCTAATGTTTTGCTTGAAGAATAATTCTAAAAAACCTATAATAATAAAATATACCTGAGTTATAGCAATGTCATATAACAAGATAAAAACCAATAAGTCATCATTATGACGGTGTATCAGCATATGTAAAAAGTTAAAATCCCATACAATTCATAACTCCACCACGATTGACATGATAATTCCTTGATGCTTTTGATATTTAGAGCCGGGCGAATATGCGCTATAATAAAATAGCACAAGCCCCTGAGTATTAGTAATTACCATGATAGGTTCTAGAAATGTTTCCTCGACTCTATGTCAGAGATTAAGATAATTTTTTCTATTAACAATCAAAACAACTAAGTTCTCTACACCCGAAACAATTATTGACGCCGAAACCAATAGCAAGGTTAATTAACATTGAATAATAGAAACAATCAATAAAAAAGAGGTGGAGACGTACGTGTCAGATTCTGATAATGACGGTGTGTCGAATGGATAGTGCCTCAAACACGACACTATAAGCTCGTCATGACTCAAAGCTACCTCTGATAACGCTGTGTAAGGAAGCGCAATGCGTCTATTCATGTCTATACACGAATGTTGTGTGGGACTTGCATGTCCCGCGATCAGTGTCTAGCTACAGTGAGTGCGCACTTAACGAGCGCTAAGGTGCTAGGTAACCTCAGGAATGAACTGGGATCATGCGTCTCTGTATTACAGGGCCCTACATGGACCGGATACATAGGAAACAGTATAGCACGGAATAACCGAACGTTGGAAGGCTATGTGGGAAGACGTATGCAACGAGATGACAGTAATGAGCAGAATAACGAGAGCCCGCATTGATGAGGTTTGCCTTCTCGACATGCTCGGGAAGAACCGTGCAGTATTCGGTGCAAGGAAATAACGACGCTGAGAGTATGAGTAAGACCAGGGTAGTGCATGACAGAGAATGGGGTGTTCACGAGCAATTACTGAGGTGAGCAATTGAATTTGAAAAGTAACGCCCAAGATGGGTCTGTGGAAGACCCTAATATCGACAGCGATGATGGTGTGAGCAAGAAACACAACATAATTTGACTGGATGCAAAATGAAGACAGGAGAGCGAGACATTACACCAGGAGTCCTAAGCAGTCCCCAAAGGCAGGCTCAAAGAGTTCATTAGGTAGGTGAACGACCCGACTCAACCACCATCCCATCTGTGGAGGACAAGCGTGCCACACGCTGCACAGAAAGTACATCGAAGTGAGTTGGAAAGTTACGCTAATAGTGTGAGCAAATCACGTGAAGGCCACATGCTTGGGCTCTAGGAGCATGTTTGTCACACTCACAAGAGAGCTGTAAGTGTGCAATCGTGCTGGGAAGATGACCTGTCTACAACTAAGCTAAGAGACGGGGAAACGTGGTCCAGGTACGAGTGACGGTTACGATATAGGGGGTAATGCTACCCTTATATAAAGAGAAGCGTGTTAACCATAAGCTGGGTAAAAATAGGCAAGAGGGGAGAAATGAGGTATAATGAAATGGTAAACTACTAGTACGTAATAACGGTTGACTAAAATACTAAGTAGACTGGCGTAAGGCAACTTAGGATATCGTAGGCTCATACACTCCAGTCAAAATAGAACAGGATATAGTAAGACATGAGTTAAACTGGGCAAGTGGTAATAAATGATGTATTCACCAGCTATAACCGGAAGTTGGGAAACCGAGTGAATGATAGTAGCCAAGTGGTCAAGATCAGCTGAAGACTAAGTAGGATAGTAGAAGATTGAGAGGGACTAGCATAGTGGATATGAGGTACTAATAGACATGTTAAGCTTCGACAGTATCTTGACTGTCTCTTTACAGATGAACCAAGTTTTGCAAAAAACCAACCATAGTGGTGTACGAGCCGCATAAAATTATATAGTAGTAGTTACCGTATATAAGTTGATCAAGGATTAAAGTCTCAGCGAGTTAGTGCATAGGGTGGAAAACTAGAAGGCTAATAACAACGACGGGCCTATAAATGAGATATAGGAACGAGTGTTAAGTGTTAAGTACGTTAGATACTATCCGCGAAGGCGGGTAAATACAGTATTGATTAATGGCATACAAGTGAGTTGTTAGGTTGCAAAGTTTAAGTAACCGTTATAATCACCGTAGGAGGTAACTAGTGGAAAAGTTAGTGAGGGAATAAAGGGTTCATGTACGGTGAGTATGGGTAAGATATAATTCCTAATATATTGGTTAACTATACTTGAATAGTAGATAGGTATAAAGCGTAGAATATGGGCTAAAAAGGTCAGAGTACTGATACTAGAGAGCAAAGCGGATAGAGAGGTATGCACAATACCGGGAAAATGAGTAGCGCTAAGGGATAGTGGAGATAATGTAGGTGTTGCCAAAGATCCAAAGGCTCTACTGAACGACCGGCGGTGAAATGATAAAAAGCTGCGCCACTATACCCAGAATCTAGCCTATATATATTTGCAAACGGCCTAGTCATCTCAGACGATAGAGGTCCAGAAGGTGTCGACGCCTAAGTTAAAGTAAGACAGATTAATTCGCGCTCTAGAACCACAGCGATATAAGTAAGGAGGAGTGAAGAAGGAATTTTGATGGAAATGTGCTGCTTGAAAGGGGTCTTGCAAGGCTTTTACGTGCATGTAATAACTGTAGACAAAAAATTTCGCCAAAGAGGGCATGCACCACTACCACAACATCGTAAAAAATAAGACTATATACGTCATATCACAATAGAATGAGCAACCATCAGTGTAGTGTACAGAAACAGCAGTTTCAAAGTTGCCGAGAGTCATTTCTTAGTGAATTATAGCCCTCAAGCAATTAAAGAGAATGGGATGAATGTAATGCAAAAGTGATGCTAGAAGCTTTAATCAATCTGATATAACTCTAGAGTTCGTAAGACTCTCTAATATTACAACATACTAACATGTGGATTCTACTTCTTATAATAACTAAATGTCATCTTACTTTTAAAAGACAAAGCTGAGCTCCTTATAAAAAACGCTCCTTATGTTGCTCCTGATATTCTTTCCAAACCTGACTCATACAAAAAATATTTATTGAGGATTAAAGGTAGTAGATTTAGTTAGCCTTTTAAACAAATATTCTAAAATAAAAAAATTTATTAACTTAACCATCTATTCTTCACATGTATAATATAATGTTAATAAAATGTTTACTGATTTATACCACGTTGCTCAAGATTAAAATTATAAATATATAGTGAATCTTATAATCTTATTATAATCTTAGAATTTACTGTTACAACTTATTAAAATTAGTGAGAAATTATAAAACTTTAAAAAGAAGGTAATTAACTTTATTACATTCCTTTAAAAATTTTATAAATTACCAAATAACTGCAAAATGTAGCCACCAAACTGATATACCTAAAAGCCTATTATGAATAAAAGTAGTATATGAATACAGATAAAATTCTCAAAAAATATAATCATAAGTAAGTGAGTGTACTCAAAAAAAGGTATGCTGCCCAAATAAACAGGCTTATATGAGCCCTATAGGGATAATATAAGTGCCGGGAGCTAACGGCCAAAATGAGCTAAGGTGCGAGGGAACAACTTTACGGGCGTGAGAGTAGGAAGATATCATAATAAGTGAGGCAGTTGGAATCTCAGGACTCATACCTAGATTAAGATAATAACCGAAATAAGCACTGATGTATATTAATAAGTTACATGACAATGCCGGTGGCGCAAAACAGCAAAAGAATGAAAATTCGAAAATACAAATGGTAGAAGAGAGAGAGAAAAACAATAAGAATAATCTAACAATTATTACAGGACAATAGAACACCACGATAGTAGAAGATCGGAACCAATACATACAATACGTCAGACAAAATAATAAGTATACCACCGCTCCTAAAAGTTGAGATAATAGGAGTATTGAAAAAAAGTATAAAAAAGAATCTACCAGGAATAATAGTGAGCTCAATAATTAAGCGTTACTTAAGTTATACGCTATGAAAAAAGGCTGCGGTAACATTTAGATAGTTAAACTTATTACTTTGATAGGCAACGTATATTAAGTTATCTTCAATGCATTATTGTTAGTTAAAAAAAAAAGAGCTTAGGCAACTTTAATCTTATTGCGTTTAAATTGTGTTATAAACAAATAACCTTCTAAAGTGAGAAAAAATATACAATTTTAATTAAAATTAACCATTTTCGGTGAGTGAAAAGACGCCTACTGAATAGCCCATTAAGTAAAAATATATAATAATAAGGTATATATAAATAATGTATAAATAATATAATATATTGGTATAATAATAATATTATTAACAAAATAACAATATAAAATAAAAATATAAAAAAAATATAACACACTGTATCAAATAATATTATATAATAAAAATAATATTATAATCATAATAACAATAATATATAAATTTTACATACCTAGGTTGATTTATGATATATTTTACTTATTTATTAATACTGATTAAAAATAAATATAAAAATATAATTACTAATTAAATATACATTAAGAATACTTATATATTAGTATATATATATAATTATTAACATAAGACCAAGAATAAAAATAAAAATAATTAAAGATATCTCAGTAGGTTCCAATATAATATATAATAAATAAATAATAACTTATTTTTACTGTAATAGTAATAATTATATATTATATATTCTATTATTAATAAAATTAAAATTCACAAATAAGTGTTATATATCTAATATCGAAATAAATTTACCATTTTAATATTCCATAGTGAAAAAGTAGTAATATAATAATTACTCGCATTTCATATTGTAACACAAGATATATTTGGTTGTGATTAACCATTATACATCAAGGGACGAATTCCATACCCAATTGCGAAAATAAATCAGCCTTCATTATTAATTTCTTACAGTTTTTATATTTTACATTTAATAAATCCACTTAGTGAAGTACTGGTCGCCATACTCCTATATATTTTACCCCCTCAATTGACATTAAAGAGTTCTTATGGGAATTTGCTCTCTCTAGAAAAAGGGCTAAGTAAAAATATAGATATAAGCCATCAAAAAAATATCTCATTTCAAGATTCTTCTCTAAAATAGCAAAATACTAATATTACCATTATTACAAAATAGTGAGTTAAGAAATTTATAAATAAGTTTAATATTTTCTTATTACATATTCTTAGATTCAATATACCTAAATATAATAGTATTCAGATACTTATAAAAAGCTCGTTTATTATTATAATAGGAAAACTAGCTTAGTCAGTGTGGGAAAAATACTTAATTTACAAGAGGAGAAAAGATGTGAGTAGTCCTCATAAGCCTCATGATAGACACTTATTTTAATTATCGCAATATACAAATAATATATTAATATTATATTAATGAAAATATGAGTATTTAATAGTAGAAATTATTAATTACCTCATATAGTATTATGTAATATTAGATTAAGTCCAAATATAATATTTTACCATATATAATGTAATTATTTATAGGTTTATTTTGTTAAATATAAAAATATTTATCATAATATAAATAATTATATTAACTTATTTTAGGGTATAAATATAAGAATTCAACTTTTTAAAGATATTTATATTATAAACCAAAATCTTATATAAAGAAACCTCAATAAATATATATTATAATTAATATATGTCATCTTGTGATTTTGTGTGTGTGTGTTGATGAATGGCTGTAGCGAATATTTATATACGTAGTCATATTCGTCATTTATTTCTGCTATCTCGCAATCGCAATATTATGCGGAATTATTCTGCATACTTAGATTATTATTCTTCTAATCCTGCATCCGCATAAATTTTTATGCGGTAATTTAGATACTAATCATATATTAGATTAGTAATTCATATACTATTTGTTATTTATTTGGCATCTGAGTGCTACAAACTGGTTAGAAACTTCAGGTCGTTGTTCTATAAATTATTATATTATTATAATTATAAAGATTATTAATGATATAATTAATTTTATGTTAATATATAATACATTTTATATGATATTATTTTAGATTACTTTATTAATTGTAATTATATTATTATTAGAATTAATAATTATAATCATATTCATATTTGTATATATATTATAATAAATAAATTTTGCTATTATATTTTGATTGATTTTTGATTCTTTTATGATCATCAAGATTCATTTTCAGAAATTATTTTAAGATTTGAAAGTTAACTCTTATGTTTAAATTTAATTATATATATTATTATTATATATTATATATTAATTGTATTATTATTATATATAATTTATATATGATATTTAATTATTATTATTTAATATTAATTTAATTATATTTATAATTTTAATTTAATATCATATTTATAATTTAATTATTAATATTTTGAATTTACTTCATAGAATAACTATAAATTATTACATTTATATTTATATATTTATAATTTAATTACTATAAATTTTACTTATTGTAATTTATATTTTAATATATAATTATATAGATTATAAATTTATTATTAATTATTTAATGAATTAATAGTATTAATTGATATTATTATATTATTTATTATATATTATAATGGAACTCCAATTTAAATAAATTAAATAATATTTGATAATCATTTAAATATATATTATAATTATAATAATTATAATATAATTATATAAATATATATATAATTATATTATATTATATTTTATATTATATATATATATTATAAATTATTTAACGGTATCTCTAATATAAATAATAATTAATCTAGTAATTAAAGTATATAATAATCAATTTATTATATAATTAATTGTTAATATAATAACTATTTTATAAATTTATTATACCTAATTTTATTAAATTATTATTTTCTTTTATTAAATATATTTTATAAAATTATTTTTCTTACTTCATTTAATTTTTATAGTTATATATTATTATTTAATATAATATATATTATTATATATTATATATAATTTATTTTTAATAGGAATTTAATAGGAATTTAAAGGGGAAAAGTTACAATTTAGACAACATTTCATACGGTAGCATTAATTATATATATATAATATATTTATAATTTATATTATCTTATTATATTAATTTATATTTAATTTATATATGAATTTTAATTATTATTATTAATATATTTAATTTAATTATTATAAATATTAATATATAAACATTAAATCTTGCTAAAGTATTGTCTAATATGTATATTATTTAATTATTTAACAACATTATGTAATCTTTTGTCATTTTAATTTAAAGTAATTGATAAGTATAAATAATTATTAATAATAATGAATAGAAAATTAATTATTATTATAACCGTTTGAGAATAAATATTAGTTAATAATTAGTAAGTAGTAAAAGAAATTTCAAGTAAGCTTCACTATATATAAGATTATAATTAAAAGTTATCCTAAATCTTTGACAACTTCAGCAGCTTTATTGCATTATTATAAATATTTAATTAATTCTAATATTAATTATATTTAATTAATAATATTATAAA
>JABUQX010114181.1:2500-31058 GCA_015478945.1 Trachelipus rathkii | reverse complement strand
GATGAGAAAGGGGAGGAAGGAGAGAGAAGAAGAAGAGAGGAGATTACGAGATAGAGAGGAAGGAGAGAGAAAGATGAGAGAGGAGAGAGAGAGGAGAAGAGAGGGAGAGAGATAGAAGAAAGGAGGAGAAGGAGGGAGAGAGGGGAGGAGAGGAGAGAGAGGGGGAGGAGGAAGAGAGGGAGGAGGGGAGAAAGGGAGAGAGAGGAGAGGGAGAGAGAGGAGGGGAGAGGAGAAGAGAGGGAGAGACGGAGAGGGATGAGAGAGGTAGGAAGAGAGAGAATGAGAGGAGAGAAGGGAGAGGGAAGAGGAGAGAACGGAGAGGACGAGAGAGACGGAGAGGAAGAGAGAGGAGAGAGATAGACAAGAGAGAGAGAGAGAGGACGGGAAAGAGGAAGGAGAGAGAGAGGAGAGAGAGGAGGAGAGAAGAGAGGAAGGAGGAGAGGAGGAGAGAGAGAAGAGAGAAGAAGAAATGAGAAAGGGAGAAGAGAAGGGCGGAGAGAGAAGAGGAGAGAGGAGAGAGAAGGAGAGAGAGGAGAGAAAGAAGATGAGGAGAAGGAGAGAGAGGAGAGAAGGAAGAGGGGAAGAGAGAGGGAGAGGAGAAGAGAGGAAGAAGAAGAGAGATTTTTTAAAAATTATTACCCCTTTCCAATTATTCCATCGGTTCATCGTCCATCAATTCAAAATTTTACTATATCATTCCATCATTTCATCAAAATTTTTAACCTATTATTGTTCATCGTTTCATCATTTCAAAAATTTCATTTTCACAAAAACATCAGCTCTATATTATTATAAAGGCTATATATTATATTATATATTATATATTATATATATAATATTTATATATATATATATATATTTATAATATTATACGGTTTAATATATATATATAATATATAATTTTAATATATTTATATAATAATATATATATATATAATATATATATATATATATTATATTAATCGGGAGTTTTTAATAATTTACCCCAAAAATTTCTTAAAATTATTTTGTTTAACTAATGGGCAAAAATTGATGATGACTTATTGGAGGGGAAAAAACCATGCCCGATTTTTTGGCTGATGGGATGATTAATCATTCCAATTTCCCACTAAATATATGGATATTATTTTTTTCCCCCCTCCTTTTGAAAAGAATTTTCTTTGAAATTTCTTAAAAATTTTATTTTCTAAATAACATCCTTTTAAAGGGAAACTTGGTAAAATTAACTTGGTAAATGATTTTCAACTCTTTTTTACTTCTCAATTTTTAGAAACAAATCTTAATGGGATTAAAACCCTTAAAAATAGTAAAAAAACATTAAATAAATAAACTTTATTATTTTACTTATTCCAACCATATGATAAATTTGTTAAATATTTTAAATTGGTTGAAACTAGTTTAAGATACTTATAATGGGAAAAGAAAACCATAAATAAAGTAATAAATTAAAAAAATAGTCCCTCTAATAATTCTTTTTTCTCATTTAAATTTATTGACCGGAAAAGAAAAATTTTGTTGGTAAAAAAAATTTTTCTTTAAATTTTTTCCTTTTCTTTTTCTCCTTCTTGAATATTTTACTTCTCTTCAGAACCCAATTTTGAGTAATTTGGGATCTTTGAAGTTCACTAAAAGCGATAGAGCAAATCTGCACATATCTGAGAATTTTAAATTTGTCTTATGTTGGGTTGGTGTGTTTGTTTTTTGTCTTTTGAATATATTGTCCAACTAAAAAACCATGGTTTATTTGCTTGAGAAATTCAATTTTGGGAATTGTTTTAATTTAAATTTTTCATTGACAAAACAAAATGTTGGTTAAATTAGTTTGGCACTTTTCTTTGAAAAATTATTTCATACAAAACTTATTAAATGGCGTCATTTTTTAAGTCACCAAAAAGGTCATTTGTAACCCATTATATATGTCCTTTTCATATTTTGGTAATGCTTTTAAAAAAAGCTTCAATGCTTCATCAATTTTATCTCCGGAATAAAATGTTTTCACCACATTTCCAAAATCTTCTAAATTTTGGAAAAATTGTTTTTAGATTTAAACAGGATATTAAAAACTTAATATGTCATTAATGACAACAGTATCTTTTATAGACATTTTGTTTTTTAAATAATAAAAATAGTCAAAAATCTGTAACCATTAAGAAGCATATATTACTATAGTATTAATTATATATATTATAATATAATATATATAGGCTATATATATCTCATATATAATATATATTATATATATATTATAATATATATATATATATTATATTATATATATAAATATATATTATATATTTATATATATATATATAATATATAACATAACTTGGTAGCCCCCCCATCCGCCTTTCTATAAGAAAAAACAAAGGAAGATCCTGGAGTATTTTCTGGCCAACCCACAAGGCAGGCTGGGGCCCATAAATCCCATTCAAAAGCCAGTTAACATCTTGATGCTGTTTTCCAAGTCTGAAGCAGGTTTAGGCCAAAAGGGGTTGGTTCTGTGGTCATTTTTTCAAATTTTGTTTTGGGAAGGGGGGCATTCTTTTGAAAGTAAGGGGGGAAAAAAAGAGGGGCAATTATGATAAATTTGTTGTGTAGATTCCTGAAGGAAGGGGGTGGATTGCCCAGAAGCGGGGAAGATTGGGACCCAGGCCTCCACCTTTTTCTGGTTTTGGAACAATCCATGGAAACCTTTATTTCTGTGGGAGGATATTTCAGGGCAGGGTGGGGTGTTGCTTGCAAGTTACCGGTATTTTGAATTGGGATATTCCAGGAGATTGTTTTCTTTTGGTTTAATTAAATTGGATGTGGGATCCATGTGCCTTTGATTTAAACGTTGTGGAAAAAGCAATAATTGTATATTATATGTGGTTAGAATAGCAACCATGGTCCTGATGTTTATCCTTTTTTATTTTTTCTTCGGTGTTTGAGAGTGCTGTAATTGTGTTGGTGTCAGGGGGCCATTAAGTGGTTTTTTGGATTGGAATAGAAGTAGAGGGGGGGGAAACAAGCCTGTTTATTCTTAAATCTCAAAAAGGCTCTGTTTTACAATGATCTCAAAAAACAGTTTTTTTGGGATTATTGGGGGTTCCTAAAATATTGGTGCGGAGGCCCCAAAGCAAGGAATGCAATTTAATTTTAAAAAATTGGGATGGAAATGCTCTGCACACCCGGTGCTGTTAAGGGATTCTTTTGTGTTGGAACCCAAAAAATTTTTTCCAGGTTAGGGGGTTTATATCATTTTTCAAATTTGAGTGTTTTTGTGTGTGGCATTAAAGAGATTGTTTTTTTTATTTGCAAAGGGCATAGGGGGAATATAGAAAGGGATTTTAAAGCAACCAAAACCATTTCACGTCCACAAGAGAAATGTCAAAGGGGAGTTTAGGAAAGTATGGGAAAGTTTTTTTTAAAAACCTTCTTAGCCTTAGCCCTCAAAAACCACCTAGTTCTAAAAAGGGAGGGGTAGGAAACTGGGATTTTTTTTACACCCCAAATGTGAGAAACCAGTATTTCCATTTACCAGGGGTTGGAATTTAGGGGACCCTTATATTAACTTTGGAAGGGAGTAACTGAAAGCAGAAGGAAAAAAAATTTCACGCCAATTTCTGAAACTGATTTTGTTTTATGTTGTGTCTTCCAAGGAACCCAATTCACTATTTTATGTTTCAGTTCCAAGAAAATGTTTATGTTTGTCCTTCAGGTTTGAAAAGGGGGACATTAGAACCATTTCCAAAGAGGAATAGCGAAAGTTGGGAGGTGTTTTAAGGGAAGGGAGAAGCTATAAGAAGGTTGAGATTTTTAAAAGAGTTTTGGGAAATTTCCAACAAGATTGCGGGTTAGGCTCACTTTTTGAAGGGAGAAATTGGGCAACCAGATCAGCCAAGGAATTGAAAATTTGGAAAAAACTGTAGGCTTAGAGGGCCAAACCTCTAGATTTAAAAAAACAAAGGGAGCACATTTTGAAATGATTTGAGGAGGAGAGTTGGGAGTTATCGCCATAAAGGATTGAACAGGAGTTAGAAAGGCGTTTCAGCTACGAAGGGGATCGTTGGATAAAAAGTAGGAATAAAAAGTTTGGCAGATAAAACAAAAGAAAACCCCTGAGGGGAAACACCCAACAATTAAATATGGAAAGAGGGACAAAGAGGTTTTGCCTCTTGAACAAGAGCTGAAACGGAATGACCTGAAAAAAAACTAGACAAAGGAGTAAAACAAAGCCGGAACGGTGGGAAAATTCCAAAAGAAATTATAAGGGCTTTGAGGAGTAGGGGGCCCATGGCGTGGGTTCCATTACCCCTGTTCCAAAAGCCTTAAGAATTATATCAAGTATGCTTTACCCCACAAAGGGGGGGACCTTCCCCCCTTTAGGGTCCCTAAAGGGGCCCAGGAAAGGACCATAAGGGAATCAGTGATATATAATTATATATTATATATAATAATAATATATATATATATATTATATATATATATATATATATATATATTATGAGATAATAATATATATATATAATTATATAAATTATATTATATATATATATATATATATATATAATATATATATAGGTAAAGCTGTTTAGGGACAGGGGGGAACCCACACATTTTGAGGGACCCGAAAAATTTTTCTTTAAGTTTCAAAAAAAAACTTTCTAAGTTTCAATGATTAAAAATTTAAGTTTAAAGTTAAGTTTTTTGTAAGAAAAGTTTCTTTTAGTTTGTAGGTTTTAATTTATGCCAGAAGCTTGCCAATAAAAGAGTAATTTATTCTTTTTAAAAAAAACTTTATCACTATCTTTAATTTTCTGAAAAAAAACCCCCCCAAAAAACTTAGAAAGTTTTTTTTGAAACTTAGAAAATTTCAGGTTCCTTCAAAAAAAATGGTGTGGGTCCCTGTCTACAAGCTTATTACCTATATAATTATATATATATATATTAATTTAATAATTATATATATATATATATATATATATATAACTATATTATAATTTAGCGATTGTGCCGGGAATATTCGGGCTTTCAGTTATGCCCGGGAATAAGGGGGTTCGGCATTTTTTTTGCCGGAAAAAGCCGAAAGGCCTAAAGGCCATTTTTTCCGAAGGGCTTTGGCCTTCGGGGGGCAAAATTATCCCAAAAAATTTAAATGTTTTTCAGCAAACTGGAAAAACATTTTTAATGCTAAAAGAAGTAGGCTACTGCCTGAGCATTTAGAGGAGATGGAAGAGGGCAAGATTAAAGCCAATTTCTTCCAATTTTATAATATTTATAATGTTTTATTGATTTAAATATTTAAAAAACAGTTATGATATTAATTAAGCCTAATTACCTATATTGCTTATATTTTTTATTTTATAGTTTCACAAACTTGAATGGAAAACTGTTAAATATTTAGGCCGGAAGCTTCTGGGCTTCGGGGCAAAATTTTTTCTTGGATTTCGGCCACACCCACCTAATATTATATAATATATAATATTATATAATAATATATATATATATATATATATATATAATATATTATATATTATAATATATTATTAATTATACTAATTTATATAATAAATATATAATATATATATAATATATATGATGAAAGGAAACTTTTACTAAACTTTGGGCCGTTAATTTGTGATTTATTTGATATGATTTTGGCTTTTCTTCTCTTGAGGTGATAAACATGAAAGTCATAAAAAACTCTAGAAATATTAAATTTTAAACGATTAAATTACTCTATATTACTAAATTCTCTTAGTAGGCTACTCAAGAAAATCTAACGCATTAGGAAAAGTTTCAGAAGTATTGAATTTCATTTCCTCAACTTAAGAAAGCCAAAAAAAAAAATTTTCACAAAACCAAAGTTTAGCCCCCTTCAGGAAAAAAAGAAGCTAAAATCAATTCCCTCCCTCTCTTTCTTTTCTTCTCTTATTCGATCTGAAACATTGATATGTTAGAAAAATGCATGAAAAATGAACATAATTGTTAATTTTTAATTTTTGTTTTTGTTTTAAATTTGTTTTTTTGCTTATCTGCTTCTAGAAATTTAGGTAGTTAATATAGAGTAAATTTTTTTAACTCTAAAAAGTTTAGTATATAGGCAAACTTTTTTTCAAATAAATTTCCCAACTTCGAGGGGAAGCGCAATATTTTAATATTATATATATAAATATATATATATAATTATATATATTATATATATATAATAATTATTATTAATAAATTATATATATATTAATATATATTATATTATATTATATATATATATAAATAATATATATATTATTATATATATATATTAATTAGGGGATTGGGGCACCGGATTATTTCCGGCATATACCTTCCCTCAAAGTTTTTGGGGGGGGGAGGGGACGGAGCCGGGGATTATGTTTCGTTATCCTCTGATGAGAATAACGGATAATTACTTTCGGAAATATACATTTCATCCCTTTTTTTGTGGTAAAATATTTCAAAATAAATTTGAAAAATAATTTTTATAATTATATATATATATATATATATAATATATATATAATTTTAATTATAACTCTTTGATAATTATATAATATATATAATATATTTTATAATATATATATATATAATTATATATATATTAACCGTAATATTATTATATATATATATATATATATATATTATATAATATAATTATACTAAATAAATGGAAAATGAGCCACATATATATTTATATATATAAATATAATTACGTATATATATTATATATATATATATATATATATATATATATATAATATATATAAATATAATATATAATATATATATATATATATTATATAATATTATATATATAATATAATTTAGGAAATTACTAACGATTTTGATTATTTGTGTTATATTATTTATCATTATTTTAAGTTTAATAGACGACCAATTTAAACATTTTTATTCTCAAATTGGTGGGACACGTTTCATAAATTATATTTATTATAAAAAAAAAACTTAAGCTTAAGAAAATTGGTAATAAAAAGAAAAAAGAATTAAAAAAAAATTGTTTTTTCATTTTCAAACCTTTTGCCTCACTTGTTTCATTTAAAGCCTTTTCAGTTTTTTGTAATTATTAATTTTTACTTATTTAACAAAAAACTTTAATTAAAACATAACTTTACAGCAAAAGTTTTTTATTTTTTTAATTGTATTTTAAGTGAATTTTGGATTTTTGAAAAAGTTTTTTTATTTTAATTAAATTTGCTTTCCTAGGCATTTTAACTGGAAAAAAAAGTTCGAACCAAAAGATGGTTTTTTCGGTTTTTTTGCAAATTTCTAGCTTTTAAAAAAAATTGCCTTCAAGTTTTCGCTTTCATTTTTCGTCAAAACCTTAGCGGCAAGCGCAAAAATTCGTAAAAAAAATGGCTTATCCAAAAGTAGGAGGAATTTCTTTAATTTCTGTTGAGGGAGAGTCTATTTTTATAAACAGGGAAAATTTTATCTATTATTATTACAGGAAGTTAAGAAAACATTTTTTTACGGGCATGGGTGAGCGTTATATTACGGATTTTTGCGCGGAAAGGTTGAGATAAAAACAAAACGGCAAAACTTGAGCATTTTTTAGCAAAACAAAAATGCCAAAATGGTGCAAAACGGGTGCTTTAAAATTTTTTCCATTGGAATCCCCTTTGCAAAAAAACCACCGAATTTTTCAGGTGTTTACTTTTGCCCAGGGACATTTTCAAAGATTTGTCCAACTGTAAATATTTTATTGTGGATCTATAAATTTTGGGCCATTTCCGCTTTGAAATTCCCACAAATTTTTTTGGGGTAGTTTTCATCTTATTGTGCGAATTTAAATTGCGGAATGATTTAGATATTTATTTCGTTCCGCTAAAATTTTGCAAACTTTCGCAAAACCATTTTTTTCACAATTTATTTCGGCACATCGCAATCCGGCAAATTTTATTTGGGGAAATCCGGCCAAATTGCCGGAATTTGGGGAACTAAATTATTGCCCGAACGGCCCAAACTTCTTTTATTTATATATAATATATATATTATATATATTATATATATATTATAATAATATATATATATATATATATATATATATATATATTATATAATAATATATATAATATATATATATATTCAAGGAATTGGGTGTTGCACGATAATCCGAAGTCAACAGCAAACGGTAAATTTACGCAGTAGAAGCCAACAAGGAACGCAGGCTTTGAAGAGGGGTGAGATTTTTAAAAATTTCAGCAGGGAAAACCCAACAGAAGAACGGAGAGAATTCCACAGGAAACAGAGGGTGGGCCAGAAAAGAAGGGAAGCAAAAAGAAGAGCAACTTAGCCTGGAGTTACCAAATATCAACACAAAAAAAACTTTCATTGTTCAGAAACAACAGGGCACCCCCTAGTGCCTACGAGGGCGACGTAACAGGTGTGGTAACGCGATGAAAAGAAGTTCCCTCGAAGGGCAATCTGGTCGCTGAGGGGGCTACCCCTATAGGGAAAAGGGATTAAGCACCAACATCGCGCGCAAAGATAGACGGTCAATGTTGAATTTGATAATTGAACAAACAGGTTTATTTTAAAGTTCTATTTGTTTTTTTGACTGGACCCTATCCAAAAACCGGGTGAAAACCAGAGCAGAAAAGTGTAAGATTATGAAAGAGGCATTTAATCAGTTTGAGTGCTGTTATAATGCCTGTATTTAGGCTGGAGTAAACTGAAAGAAAGGAGGGAAAAAAAAGGGTTCTTCGGCAGGCGTCTAAAACAGGAGAACCCCAGTTTTCTTTGAGGCCGGCCCCCATTGCAAACGTTTGTGATTTTGTGAAGGGTATTTCCAAAGGACATTTTTTTGTTAATTATGTTGAAGGAACAAAAGGATTGTTTATTATTTGTCAACAGGAAAAGGGGGGACAAAGAGGAACCGTCAAAAAAAAGAGGATAGGGGAAATTTTAGGGAAGGGGGTGTTCTTATAGGAGGGAGATTATTGTAGAAAGTTGGAGTTTTTTTAAAAGAATTTGGAATTTTTCCCCAAGGTCAGGACGGGAACCCCACCCGGAAATTCTATTCAGGGATCAGCGAGAATAGAAATCGGGAAGATTAAGACGACCACATTAAAAAAATTCTAGAAAGTTAAAAAAGAGGGAAGGGCAGGAATTGAAATTGAGTTGAAGGAACAATTGGGAAGGGGTCGAGGTCCCATCAGCATATTTGGTGGAGGTGGATTTAAGAGTTATATTGGGGCAGGTGAGGAAGGTCCATTAATGAAAAAGTAGGAATTTAAAGTTTAGGATAAAGGGGCCAAGGGAACCCTGAGCGAAACCCCAAAAAAAAAAAAAAACCACTATTTTTGAACAAAATTGGAAGGGAAGGGAAAGTTCCACCCCATTCAACAGCAAAGGCCGATATTGTAGCGATTTGAAAAGAAAAACTAGAACATTAAAAGGGTAAAAAACAAAAAAACAGAAGGGGGAAAATAAAAAAAAGGAAGGGAGCTGGAGAGCAGTGACGCGTGAAATTTTAACGGTTTCAAAAATTGCTTTTGGGATACTGTTCAAAAGCGGGCCAACCACGCAAAAGTCTCCCCGTAGGTTTTTCCTTAAGAGCAGGGAAAAAAAACCATATATCAGTAAGTTAAGAATTTAGCGGAAAGTATGATCGCCAGTAAAAGCCCCTCGGGAGCGCCGAAAGGCCATAACTTGCGGATTCGGGAAAGACAAGTAAAATGAGATTTCCCCAAGATGATCTAAGGAAAATTGAGGAAGTTTGAGAAGGGTTTCAAAAATCTTAGATAGATAAAAGGTGAGAGCTACTAGGGGCGATTAGTTAGAAGTTATTCAGGAAGCGGATTCCTTTTTTGGGAAATAGGGTTTGTAACATGTGGAGTACCTTCCAACCACTTGACGGAAAGTGTTAGTATTGAGGGACATCTTTCAGGAATATTAGGCTGTACAGTGGGGGATTTTTGAAGCCAGGCGCACCGGGGAAGGCCACAACTGCCTCCCAAAACTCGGTGTGGAGGAAATGCTGTCCGGGGGCCACCCTTGCCTTTACCTTAACGTTTTAGATTTTCCAAGAAAGCCCCCATGCACCCGGGATTTCAAATGTAATTCACGGGCAAAAAAGCGGCGGGCATTAGGGACAAAAAAACCTGCAGAGGAGGAGGGAAAGGAGGATGCCAGAATTCTTTTTCCAGGGTTGAGTTAGAGGAAAAATAGGAGAGACGCAAGAGATGGGGGCCTCTCAGAATGTTAGCAACAGGAAACCATTCAGAATCGAAATGGAGGGGATATAGCCTATATACGGTATTATATTACGGGGTTTATATATTATTATATATTATATATATATAATAAATATATATAATTATAATATATATATATATATATATATATATAATATATATTAATATAATATATATATATAAATAATATATAATATATATTATATATTATATATATAACAGACTGGCTGGAATATTCCGGTATTCCGGTTTTAATTTTCCCAGGCCGGATATCCGCGTATCCGGGCTATTCCGGGGCTTAAATTTCACTATTCCGGGGCCTCCTAATATATTATATATATATATAAATAATATTTATATTAATAATATGATATATTATATATATAATATATATATATATATAATATTTATTATAATATAATATATATATTTTCTAAAAACTTTAATTTTTAAAAGGATATAATCTGGAAAATACGGGGAAGTCCGCCAGGACGAGCCCACATTAGAATGGTAACGTGGAGGGGGGCCAAAAAACACGATTTGCGCTCGTGGAGGCTTTACGGTGTTGCTTCAAACTGCTGCGGGAGTATAGTTTAGTAAGTTAACCCATTGGTTTACAAAATAGGTAACTTTACTAAAACTTTGCGTGGGCACCAACAGTCTAAGTAAAAACGATTAGGATATTCTTAAATTCTGGTAATGGATTTATGAAAATTAAATTGCCCAATTTGTTTATCTGGGTTTTGGTAAACTTCTAAATAGTTGAAGAATTTCAAAGTTTATTTACGGGCTTTTTTTACAAAATCTAGATTTAGGGGAACAATAACGGGTTTTGTGTTGAGCTTGCTTGACATGATGGTCTGGTTTAATAATTAAGGACAAGTTTAGTAAAAATGTTTCCATTAGCGTCGGGGCCGGGGTGGAGACTAACGGGACCCAAACCTTTAGGGCATTAACTTGGGTCCCTTCCCGGGACTCCTCCCCCTTAATGCCCACTTTTTTGGAAAATTCTTTTTTTTGAAAATCCAAGGGCCCTATAAGTTAGTCACAGCAGACTAGGCCCACACAAAAAAAAAAATATTAATGTAATTTTTTTATAATCAAATAGATTTTATTAAAGTTTTGAACATAACCCGGCCTTTACAGGTCAAATCACCCCGGGGACCTTGGAGGGTGAAGCGAGACCCACCCAATTGAGGGCGAGGTGGAAATCGACAAAATTGTTTTAAAATCCTATCATATGTATAAAATTCAATTTTATATTTTAATTTTTTACTATATTATAATAATTATTTATCAATATGAATAATTTTGTAAATCTCTTTAATCTAATGTCAAAAAATGATAAATTAAAAAAGCATAAATAAATAAAGGTGTGGGGCGGAGATAACGCAGATGCGAGTATGATTTTTTTTGACATTTTTTTTCTAAAAATAAGTTTTTTTAAACTACCAGAGCTAGAATACCCAGTATCAAAACAATTTTTCACTATTAGTGTTTGAGCGGGGTGGAACCGGGCGAACCGCTCTTATAGGAGGGTGAATTCGGTTCCACTCTTAATAAAAATATAATAAAAATTACTCATAAAACAGAGAAATTTATCGGATCGCTGCTACATATAAGATTGGTCTACCTGATTTACTTTTACAATTTCAGCATCCAATTCTGGACTCTGTTTTAATTCTGGGAAAGTTTTTTTATAATAATAGAAAAAAATGTTAGGAAATAGGGTACAAAATGTCCTTAAATAGGAATTTCACTTTTGAAAATGTGAGTTTTTTTTAAAATGTTATTTAAAAAATGAAAAAATTGTGGATGGATTATTTAATAATTTTTTTCAAGTGGGATTTTTACCAACTCAGAGGTATGTTAAAGCTTTTAAACCTGAGGCAAGTAAAAATTTTTTGGGAATCCAACAGTTATAGTGGCAAAAAAAACCGGGGCGCCTAACTTTAGGTCCGATTTCAACCCCGCCGTTAAAAATTGATGGGAAGGGGTGACTCGGGGACCACCCATTTGGTTTTTTCGTTTTGGGGAACATTTTTACTTATTGTTATAAGTAATTTTAAAAATATTAAATTAAAAAAGTTTTACTTATTTTTTAAGGGACAAAAAAATTTTTTAAAAATAATGGAAAATTTTTAATAAAAAAAAAAACGAAATTCAAAAAACAGTGTCAAAATATTTGAGGCGGAGAGGGGTGAAATCGGGGGGGGACCACCCATTATTTATTTTTTTTCTTCAATTTAATTTATTTCATATATTGTACATGCTAAAGTAAAAATAATTTACAAAATAATTTTATAATTGATTAATAATTATTTATATTAAGTAAAAATTTTTAAAAATAAAATCTTGGAATTTATTACGGTAAAAGGACGAATTTAAAACAGGATGGGGGTCCGGAAAGGTTCACCCCTTCAATGGTGGTCCGGCTTTCACCCCCTCCACGGGGGTCAGGGGGGGCTGAGAACTTCGGCCGTTAAATTCAAACTTATTTGAAAAACTTTTATTATTTAGAATTTACATTTATTTATTTTTTTGTGTGCTTAGATTGCATATTTCTGGTCGTGATTTAACAAAAAAAAAAACAAAATTCCAAAAAGTTGCATTAGGGAAGAAGTCGGCGAGGACCAAGTTATTGCCAAAGGTGGTCCGAGGGTCCCACCCCCGGCACCGACGCTATAAGGGGAAAAACTTTTATTTATATTATAAATAATATATTGTAATAAAAAAATTGTTCAATATAATATGTAAAAAATACGAAAAAAAACCCAATGGTGGTCCGAGTCCACCTCCCTCCATTCCCCAATTTTTTTACCGGGCGGGGGTTGGGAAATCGGACCCAGTTCTTAGGGGGCCCCGTGAATTTGCCACTTAATACTTGTTTGGCATCAAAAATTTAAACTTTGCCCAGTTTAAAAGGCTAAAACAATAACTCGAGTGATTTCCCCACTGGAAAAAAAATAATTAAAATCCATCCCCAATTTTTTTTATATAATAATGAAAGTAAAAAAAAAAAACTCCCAACATTTTTCAAAAGTGAAATTCCTATTTAAGGACATTTATTTTGTCTTAATTTCTAAAACATTTTTTTTAAAAATATAAAATTTCTAGAATTTAAAAGGATTGAATCTTAATTAAAACTTGTAGTAAAACTTACCCGCGTGGGGGCTATTAAAAGAGCGAAAAAAAAAAAAAAAATTTATTTATTTTTTTATTTTTTTATTTAGAGTGGACCGAATCAACCCCCTCCTAAAGAGGGGCGGGGGGCAAACCGGTCACCCCGCCCGGAACCGCTAGCTTTTTTTTTTTTAACATTTATGGAAAATGGAAATGTAAAATTTAATTATAGAGTTTAGGTCCCTGA
Organism: Trachelipus rathkii; assembly: GCA_015478945.1. Taxonomy (NCBI): domain Eukaryota; kingdom Metazoa; phylum Arthropoda; class Malacostraca; order Isopoda; family Trachelipodidae; genus Trachelipus; species Trachelipus rathkii. Next base: position 17,474 of record JABUQX010114181.1, on the reverse strand, counting down.
AGTTTTCACTTTCAGTAGGAAGCTAATTTAAAATTTTCCAAAGAGAAGTGGAAGTTCGGGAGGGTCTGTATTTTTCCAAGAGGGTGGAGGTTCCTAAGAGGTCCGTAATTTTCCAAGGAGGTCGGAGGGGGTCCTTTTGTAATTTTTCCAAGAGGAATCCGGAGGTCGAAAAATTTGAACCGGGGAACCTCCGCAAGCCCTTGATCATCCAAACAGTAGTAAAGCCCACCAAAGTCAACCACCAATGGAGTCGGAACAAGATAAATTGTGAAAACTAAATTCTACGATATATAAACTACCTTCTGCTCTTATGACGTACACTGGAGGATTGACTGGAAGAACAGGGTAAAATGGTCTTTCTTTGGGGGGATCCCTTCCAAAATGAACTCTTTCCAAGGTTGGGGGTTTATAAATTAAGGTAGGCTCTTCTGACATGGGATCGAATCTGTTCAAAGGTTGCCATCCATCATAATCTAAAAAGTTTCTTCTGGTGTTAGTCTTTACAGCTCCTCTCTCCTTTTCAAAAGCATTTCTTCTAAATCTTCTTCTGTATCCCTTTGGTGAAGGGTATCTTTTATGACGTACTGCATTTCTTAATGTATTCTTTTCTGGAATAGTAATATCAATATAATAAATTTCTGATGCATCTGCATCGTGCTTAGGCATATTTCTTTTATTGTATCTAGACGGGGGATTAACAGGTGAATACATATTTCTATTTTCACTAATTCGAAATGGAAGTAGATAAATATGATCTGGGGATATGTCTACGGTAGAAGGGAAACGCAACGAAGCGTCAGGATGAACAGAAGGGTCTCTATAAAGGCTTGTAAAATCAACCGGTATAGGAAGTTGGCTTTTATTAATAATTTTATTAATAATGTTACTTGAACCTATAATATCTTGAATTGAATCTACAACTACTGGTCTATCAGTTACTAGTTTTACTACATTAGGGGCTTTGCCATTATTTACTTCTAAATTTTGATTAGCTCTAATATTATCATGAAGTAAGCTATTGGCTTTAATAATGCTATTAGAATTTATATTATTAGTATTCGTATAGCCTGCACTTAAATTATTATCATTTAATAATCGTAAATTATTTAGAGCATTTAAATTACTATTTACCGTGTAAGGATTACTCGTTGGCTGAGTAACTTGTGTTAGACCTCTTTTACCTACATTGTTAATGCTACTACTACCACCACCACCACCATTACCATTATTATTTTGATCGTTTGGGTTAGGAAGAGCGTTAGTCGAAACGGTAACTAAAGGTCTAGTTGTTACAGGAACAATGTTTATATCACCGTTAGGTTTTAAATTAACTTCTAAAGCTGCATAATTTACTAACTCAGCAGGTATTTTTAAAATAAGTATAGCTTGAGCTGAGTGGTCAGCATCAGCAGCCAACCTGCCTGCCGATTTATACCCTGCTCTAAATTGCGTAGGCCTGCAGGCACCGATGCACAGCGCTTTCGACATGTCGCTTCCGAGCCCTTCTTGAGTTTCCTCCTTCTTCTTTTGCCATTTCGGTCGCCCATAGCACCGCCGACGGAGCGACTCCTTCCTTCCTGTTGGGCTGTATGTTCGACAATCCTCAGGCCTACTTCATCAACGCTCAGCTGCACCACCTGTTCGCCTCTGCGAGCCGATTATCTCGCCTCTCCTTCCACCACTAAATCTGCACCCTTTGCATCTAGAGTTCTTCGCTCTGACAGACTGCCTGCCTGTGAAATTAACTTTTCAGCCTCAACTACTTACAAACAAATTTGTCTTGATTATTTGTGACCACCATTCAGCGATAATATAAACACATCCTGGTTCCGAACAAAATTATCTGAAACTCATATCGTTGGGTCGGCTGCAGGTGACCAGCCAAACTGAGTCCCAGCCAGCTGCTGCACCCAGCCAGCAGGCGCCATTCTGTCTGGAGCAGCCAGCTCATCTGGCCTGCCCACCCTCTGAGGCTGGAACAGGCTACACCAGTTCCCGCTCTTCTGACTCTCTGTCTGACGGGCCAGCACACCATCTCTACAGTGGTTCCAGATGCTCGCAGGTTGGTCACGCCACCTTCCACAGCTGCACCCGGCACAGCAGGTGCCATGCTTCCAGCACGAGCCTGGGTGGTTGCTGAAAAACTCACTGTGGTGCCCAGTCACTTGTACTACATCTTCCGTTTCTACCGTATTTTGGTCTTCCTTCTCACGCCTGAGATATCACTGAGATTTGTTACTAGTGGCTCGGCATTTTATTTCGCCTTCTCCTTACCGAGTGGTGCAGGTTCAAAAAAATATTTTTTCACTATTTATGTAAACATATGAGTTCACTTAGTTGACCATTTGCCAACAATATCATAGTATGTTGTTATTTCGTTTCGTTTATCGTGTTGTATGCAACCTTTCAACACGTGACAATCCAGAATAGCTTCTGATTCTAAGCATCAAACATCATATGCTACAAGTGTCAGAAATTTTGTCTTTATCAGACAATAATACGCCCATGTCTTAAAACATCTCCAAATTTACATCAAATATCTCTAAATAACCACAGTTTGAATAAATACCGAGTTGGTTCGTACCACGCGCGCTTATCTAATTTTTCTGAATGGTCGATGTTGCGTTCACTGCTCATGGGCAAAGAACGCCACTGACGCTATCGCGAGTTAGCTCTTGGTTGCATATTTGAAATCGTTTGAGACAAATATGCTCAGCTGCTTCGTGCCACACATTGCATTCGAAAGAATTTCGCGCAGTCAACATTTAATATTTACAATTTTTCCTTCGTTCCTTTCTGAAACTCTTAAATATTATCTAATTACTGAATGAGTTTAGCTGTTCCTTTCTTTTTGAAGAAGAAAGAAGAAGAAGAGTCTCTTCTTCTTCTTCTTCAAAGAAGGGCAACTAAATTCATCCCTGAATTGAGAGGTAAATCATACGAGCAACGACTACGTGAATTAGATATCCATTCTTTAGAGACAAGAAGATTGAGAGGAAAATTAATAGAAGTTTTCAAAATATTAAATAAATTTGACAATACCGATTACAGGAAATTCTTCAGATATAATTTTAATGATGTAACACGAAGTAACGGGCATAAACTTTGTCATAAACGATTTCAAACAAATACAGCCAAGAATTTCTTCACTTACGATGTAATCGAGAAGTGAAATAGTCTTTCTTATGAAATAGTGAACAGCGCTAACATCGATTCATTCAAGAAAAAGTTAGATAAACACTTTAAGGATGTTGGTCTGTGAACGTCAATTCAACTCGATTTTATTTTATTCAAATAACTGTAGTTGATAGCTTTGATGTTTTCCGAATAGAACATATATGTTCTAAGACGGTGATCAAATCGATCACACCGAGTAGGAAAAATAATCCAATTTCCCCCACTTGTAGCACTATGATGTTTGATGCTTAGAATCAGAAACTATTCTGAGTGAGCAAACTCATATGTCACATTGACAGAGGACACATACAACACAATAAATAAACAAAAATACTTAACATACTATGATATTTGTTGCTTAGAAGCAGATCAGCTCTAAGTGAGCAGACTCATATGTTGCATAGAAATAGGTAAAAAAAATATTTTTTTTTTTTTTTTTTTTTTAAGACTACCACCACTCACGGGCTGGGGCCCTTTTCAAGGAGGGGGCAGGAAATAAAATACCGGAAAGCCCACCCAAGCCAAGCCTAACGCAAATCTCTCAGGTGTGCGCAGACGTGGGTTTTAAAGAGAGGAAGATTAAATACAGTAGGAAAACAGAAGATGGCAAGGAGTTCCACAGAATAGAAGTGGGTAGAAAGAAGGAGGCACCACAACGAACAAGTCTGAGATTTTCAATGCTCACGCAAAATTCATGCAAGAGCATGGCACACCCTTGTATTGCGAGGGCGACGCAATGGAGGTGGAATGCGAGTAGGACACCTCTGAGCATCTACCGTTGTAGTACCTATAGAAAAGAAGAGATAGTGCGCCAACGTCACGTCGCAGAGATAGAGGGTCAAGAGTTAGAAAGTAGGGGACAGTTTATTAGTCTCTTAGCTTTAGACTCAACTTTTCCAGTAGAAGGGGGGAGCCGGAGCCCCCCAGATGTGAGAACAGTACTCCAAACAAGGGCGAATAAGGCCCTTATATAGCTGGAGTAGCTGTGCAGAAGAAAAAAATTCCCGCAACCTGAACAGAACTCCCAGTTTCTTTGAGGCCACCTTAGCAACCATTGTGATATGAGGTTTCCAAGATAATTTTTTGTTTATGTTCAGGCCAAGGATGTTTATGTTGTCAACAGGTGAGACGTCAGCACCGTCGAAAAAATAGGTTAGAGGTGTTTTTGAGAGGGAGATGTGCAGAAGTTGAGGAGTTGAATTTCACAAGGTTGTGGCGGCCCCACCGGGAAATCCCATCCAGGTCGGCAAGAACAGAATCAGAAAGCTGAAGACGAGAGGCAACTCTAGATGCAAAAGAGGGAGCAGATTTGAAATGAGTGGAAAGAATGGAGAGTTGAGTCATCGGCATAAGAGTGAACAGAGTTAGAAGTGCAGCTGAGGAGATCGTTGATGAAAAGTAAGAATAAAGTTGGAGATAAATCAGAACACCACAATTAACAGGAAAGGAGGAAGAAGTCGCTCCATCAACGAGTGCTGATATGGAGCGACCAGAGAGAAAACTTGACAAGAGTAAGCAAAGAGAAGGAGGAAACCCAAAGGAAGGGAGTAGCTTAGAGAGTAGCGACGCATGCCATACTCGGTCAAAAGCCTTGATATATCGAGTGCCACCACCCAAGACTCCCCATAGTCCCTAAGGCAGAAGACCATAAATCAGTAAGATAGGATAGTATGTCACCAGTTGACCTCGAGCGTCGAAAGCCTAATATACTTATTTTAAAAATACATAACAGGTTTGTCTTAATAACAGTAGACACATCCAACAAATTAAATAAACAAAAATACTAAACAGACTCGCCTTGAGTGGACTGTAAAGTCTTTGCTAGTCGGTGTTCTGTAGCTCTGTAGTTCTGTAGTTCTGTAGTTCTTCTTCTTTCTTCTTTCTTTCTTCTTCTTTTCTTTCTTCTTCTTCTTTCTTCTTCTTCTTCTTCTTCTTCTTCTTCTTCTTCTTCTTCTTCTTCTTCTTCTTCTTCTTCTTCTTCTTCTTCTTCTTCTTCTTCTTCTTCTTCTTCTTCTTCTTCTTCTTCTTTCTTTCTTCTTCTTCTTCTTCTTCTTCTTTATATTTCATCTTCACATTGCTTATTCTTATACTTAATCTTTTTTCTTTCTTTCTTTCTTCTTCTTCTTCTTCTTAACTTCTTCTTTCTCTTCTCTTCTTCTTCTTTCTTCTTTCTTCTTCTTCTTCTTCTTCTTTCTTTCTTTCTTCTTTCTTCTTCTTTCTTCTTCTTCTTCTTCTTCTTCTTCTTCTTCTTCTTCTTCTTTAACTTCTTCTTCTATTTGAATAAGATTGTAAATTGGACAAAAACGTGGCAAATGAAATTTAATACCAAAAAATGTAAGGTTATTCATTTTGGAAGTAGGAACAATAAATATGATTACAATATAGATGGCTCAGTTATCAAAGTTGTCAAAGAGGAAAAGGATCTAGGGGTATTAATTAATAGGGATTTAAAATTTGCGAAACAATGTGCTGAAGCTGTTAAGAAAGCCCATAAAGCTCTAGGCTTTATTGACAGAAACTTCGAATATAAATTTAAAAGTATAATAGTTCCCCTCTATAAAACATTAGTTAGACCTCATCTGGAATACGCACTGCAGGTTTGGAGTCCAAACCTCAAAAAGGACATAGAAATAATTGAAAGAATTCAAATTGCAACCAAATTAATACCAGAATTGAGAGGCAAGTCATACGAGCAACGACTATGTGAATTAGATAAACATTCTTTAGAGACAAGAAGATTGAGAGGAAAATTAATAGAAGTTTTCAAAATACTAAATAAATTTGACAATATCGATTACAGGCAATTCTTTATATATGATTTTATGATGTAACACGGAGTAATGGGCATAAACTTTGTCATAAATGATTTCAAACAAATATTGCTATGAATTTCTTTACTTACGATGTAATTGAGAAGTGGAATAGTCTCTCTTATGAAATAGTGAACAGTGGCAACATCGATTCTTTCAAGAAGAAGTTAGATAAATGCTTATAGGAAATTGGTATTTGAATTTCAATTCAAATCGATTTTTATTTTATTAAAACGATAGAATTAGACGTGACCTAGATAAAGTAAACTCAAAGAAACTATTGAAATTATTTGGTAAATGTTAAAAGTACATCTTAAAAAGAATTTGGGAGCCGAACTTATATAATAGTTTTGATGTTCACCGCTTAGAACATATCTGTTCTAAGATGGTGATCTAATCGATCACACTGAGTATTAAAAATAATCCAAAAACAAAATTTATGACACTTGCAGCACTATGATGTTTGTTGCATAGAAACAGAAACTGCTCTGAGTGAGCAAACTCGTATGTCACTTTGACAGTAGACATATTCAGTAAACAGCTTTGATGTTCACCGCATAGAACATATCTGTTCTAAGACGGTGATCTAATCGATCACACTGAGTAGGAAAAATAATTCAATAACAAAATTTCACCCACTTGTAGCACTATGATGCTTGTTGCTTAGAAACAGAAACTGTTCTGAGTGAGCAAACTCGTATGTCACTTTGACAGTAGATATATCCAATAAAAAGCTTTGATGTTCACCGCATAGAACAGATTTCTGTTCTAAGACGGTGATCTAATCGATCACACTGAGTAGGAAAAATAATCCAAAAACAAAATTTCATCCACTTTTTGCACTATGATGTTTATTGCTTAGAAACAGAAACTGTTCTGAGTGAGCAAACTTATTTGTCACATTGACAGTAGTCATATCCAACACAAAAAATAAACAAAAATACTTATCAGACTATGATGTTTGTTGCTTAGAAGCAGATCTGCTTTAAGTAAGCAAACTCATATATTACATTGAAATAGGTAAAATAATATACTTATTTCAAAAATACAGAACAGATTTGTTTTAAAACAGTAGACACATCCAACACAATAAATAAACAAAAATACTAAACAGACTAGCCTTGAGTGGGCTAAAGTCTTTTGCTGTCGGTGTTTCTTTTGTTTCTTTCTCGTTCTCTTTACTTCTTCTTTCTTTCTTTCTTTCTTCATCTTTCTTTCTTCTCTTCTTCTTTCTTCTTCTTATTTTTCTTTCTTCTTTTTTCTTGATCTTCTTTTGTTTCTCCTTGTTCTTCTTATTTCGTTCTTCTTCTTTTTCTTCTTCTTCTTCTTCTTCTTTTCTTCTTCTTCTTCTTCTTCTTCTTCTTCTTCTTCTTCTTCTTCTTCTTCTTCTTCTTCTTCTTCTTCTTCTTCTTCTTCTTCTTCTTCTTCTTCTATAGACATTAACAATGAGTCATTTTGATCTTGGTAAGAAGTTTTGAGGTTATCGAACCTGTTGGTAAAAGTGGTAAATGATTAATGGTAAATGATTAAATTTACCATTAACGTTGAAAAAATGTATAACAATTAGTTGGAAATTTCAGATTTTAAGAACACGAATTTTAATCTTTTCAAGAATAATTTTTCGATCTATGTTTGAGACGAAATTTTAACAGGAAATGCAAATATAATATGGGATACGTTTATACAAATATTTGAAGAGAAATAAAAAGATTTTGTTCCAAATAAAATAGAAAGAACTTTACCAAATTAGAAGAAAAGATCAATAATATAACTGGAGATTCTTTAAGTAATAGATCTATTACTTATAGAAATAGATTTTATAAACTTTGGAAGCCTTCTCTTTCAGTGGAAAATAATAATAGCTCTAAATAGCTTCTCTCCGAAATTGCAAACGATTAATTACATATTAAAAAAGAAACTATGAAATTAATATTGCTCGAGAAAGTAAATTTAATCCTAAAATAAATTTTACAATTATTTTAATAACAAAAGTTGCATTAAGAAATCAATTGAACCACTACTGGAAAATTGAAATTTAAAATCAAACAATGCTGATGTCGCAAACATTTTAAATCATTTTTCCTCCACAGTTTATAGGAAAGAGAATCTGGATAATGTGCCTAACATGAGAGGCATAAGGTATTTTCATGCAGACAATATTTTAGATACATTTAAAATTTTAGAAAAGGAAGTTGCTTTCCAGATTGAAAAACTATTAATAAATAAATCACCTGGGCCATATGGATTCTGTCCGATGCATCTTAAAAATTTGAAAGATATATTAGTAAATCATTTGACAAAACTTGCCAACAAGTGATTACAAGAGGGATTAGTAATTACCACTTGATTTCAAACTTACCAATATAACTCCCATTTTCAAAAAGGAGTTCATAACTTCCCAAATAACTACAGACCAATTAACTTAAAACTTCGATAGGTGGCAAAATTCTCAACACTGTTTGGGAAGAAATAACAAATTTACTGGAATTTTGTTAATGTGGTTATTAACGATATTGATAACTATAAATCTTTTAAAGTCATTTACTTAAACTCTCAAAAGAAATTTGACAACGTCCCTCATCGAAGATTATTGGAAAATCTTAGAGTTCATGGTATTCCAAGAAAACTTTTAAATTGGGTTGAAAATTGGTTATTGGATCTACTACAAGGAGTCGTTATCAATGGTGAGTGCTCAGAATGAGTGAATATCATTACTGGTGTACCCCAAGGATCTGAATTGGGTCCAATACTGTTTATTATATATGTAAATGACATTAATGATAATGTTTTAAGCAATGTTTCGAAATTTGAGGATGATACAAAACTTGAAAATCGTATAAATTGTGAGAAAGATTATCAGTTACTCGAAAACATGGCAAATGTAATTTAATGTCAATAAATGTAAGGTTATACATTTTGGGAGTAGAAACAACGAATATGATTAAATAATTAATAGATGACTCAGTTGTTAAAGTTTTTAGTGAGGAAAAGAATCTAGAAGTATTAATTAATAAGGATTTAAAGTTTGCGAAACAAAGTGCTGAAGCCGTTAAGGAAGCTAATAAATCTCTAGGTTGAATTGCCAGAAGCTTCTAATATAAATCTAGAAATATAATAGTTTCTCCCTATAAAACGTTAGTTAGACCTCATCTGGAATAAGTAGTGCAGTTTTGGAGTCCATACCTCAAAAGCGACATATAAAAAATTGAAAGAATTCAAAGAAGGGCAACCAAATTAACACTAGAATTGAGATGTAAGTCATACGAGCAACGATTACGTGAATTAAATATCCATTCTTTAGAGACAAGAAGAAAGAGAGGGAAATTAATAGAAGTTTTCAAAATACTAAATAAATTTGACAACAGCGATTGCAAACAATTCCTTAGATACGATTTTATGATGTAACTCTGAATAATGGACATAAATATTGCAACGAGTTTCTTCTCTTACGATGTGATTGACAATAGTCTTTCTTATATAATAATGCACAGCGATAATATCGATTTATTCAAGAAAAAGTTAGATATACATCTTAAGGAGATTGGTCTTTGAGCTTCTAATCAATTTCGACTTTTATTCTATTAATAGACAGACTATAATTAGTAATTCAAATTTAGTAAGATCAAACTAGTGCTAGTGAAATAGAGCTTGATTTTCACTTAATTAAAACACTAGAATTAGTGAACTAAGTATAAAACTAAGTATGACAGTATAGACTAGGCATAAAATTATAAACTGTGCATAAAACTAGAACTATAGTGCAATTCAACTCGATTCTAGATTTTTAATTTACTGATACACTAGAACCAATGAAATAGATACTTTAAAACCAGACGGATCTTTTTTAAGGCAGTGGAACCATCCAACCCAATAAATAAGTCATAAGCCCCCCCAAAAAAAAAAAAAACTTAACAAACTAGCCTTGAGCGGACTGTTAAGTATTGGCTAGTCGGTTATTAAAGTGTGCCAAATAACCAAAATTTGAAGAGAACTTTGCTGACTTACGTTTCTAATGTTAAGGTGCAGTGTAAAACTGACGGAGTTTGTGCTATTCACTCAAGAAAGAAACAGAGCATTCTTTATATTTTCTTCAGCATTTCTCATGACACAGTGAACATCATCTAGAGATAGTTTCAGTTTAGTCAACATTTCATTAAACACGTCACTGAGATATTCACCCATGTGACATGTGACATGTGACATGTGACATGTGACATGTGACATGTGACGTTCAGTGTAGAAATCGAACTTGGATGATTGCTAGATATAGGTTATTAATTCTGAAACTTTAGTTTTAGCACAGTTGTACACTTTCTCACAAACAATATTATTGGAGTATTTCCATTGTCGTAGTGGGTAGAAATATATATATATATATATATATATATATATATATATATATATATACATATATAGATAAAAAATATATATATATATATATATATATATATATATATATATATATATATATATATAAGCTTCAAGAATCAAGAGTATTCTATCTTATTCCTAAAACTGATAATGGAGATCTTTTAGTCTTGAACTCGTTTTCTTTTCTATCTCTTCTTTGTGTTTGTTCCTTAGATGGTTTCTTCATCCAGATGTCGCTCTTCTTTTCCGAGAATAATTACGATTGCAAAGTGTACGCTCTTCGATGTTATTGGAAACAGTATCGAAGTAATCCCAAATCACAGTGGATGAGGACTCGATTGTTCAATTTCTTCAGCAGTTGGAAGTTGCTATATAGTTTATATACTCAAAGCGTACAAATCTAATCTATTAATATTGTTAAACTTTGACTGTGACTCAAATTAATGTCACGACTTCGAGACGGTATACTCGTAGAGTCAAGTTATTCTAGTCAACTTATTACAAAAGTCATAACATTTTTCTAGCATGTTCCACAGAATCGTCCTATATTCGCACGCGCATTCGTATTCGCATTCGCATTCGCATTCGAATTCGCATGTGTTCACGTTCGAGTGCGAATGTTTTTAATGATCGCGAATGTGAATGCGATTAAATTTTTTAAATATTCGCGAATGCGTGTGTGTTGTCTTTCCGAGTGTTTTAATTATGTTAATTTAGGTTTTTTAGTGATTTTACGTTTTTTCAATCAAGCTTTAATTATAAATGTCTTTGGTACTATTTGTTGCTTTTTTACTTTTATGTGTTTTAATTTTTATTATTTGCCAAGTGTTTTAGTATTTGATACTTTGATATCTACAAATGATGAGGATGTCAGCGAAAATTTCGCCGTTTAGAATTTAAAGAAAAGTTTTAGTTTATTTTTAAAATTTTTAATCTTTAATTTACTTTTTTTTCTTAAAATTATTAGATATATTATAGTTTTTTTTTGCTTTTGTGTTCCTTTTTAGTTAATATTTTATAAAATAAAGTATTTTTAGGTTTTAATACGAAACACTTGCATATTAGTTTGAGTGTGTTAAATAGCTGGTTAGTGTTTGATCGTGCAAGATCATTTATTCACAACTATTTATTGTTTATCCATTTACTTATTATCAGTTATCAAAGATTGTCTCGCACTAATGAGTTTTAAATATTGTGTGATATTAGAAATTATTGTGTAAGGCAGCTTGTATGTGTTTGTTTGTGTGAGCGGCTAATTGAATGACTGGTCAGAGTAGATGCAGGGGTGGGCGCAGGCGGGGGTTCTCTATTGACTTTGCCAAGGTGAGTGGTCTGCATGTTAATCATGAATCTGTAGAATATCACTTCTCTAACTCTTAACCTAACATTTTATTACTGTTGGAGACTCAGCAAGCCAGGGATTCTTTTTCAAATAAGCTTAATATCTCCAACCAGTGGCTTATCTATGGTGGGGGCCAGGGGGCCATGGCCCCTCCCGAAATTTTTTAGACTAAAAATTTTTAAGTATCATATCATATCATAAGTGCAGAGGTTAAATTCATTTTATATAATTTGTTGCTGTCAGGAACAAATCTTGTAAGTTCTTTAGTTAAAACTAAACTTGAAGCCATCAGAGAAAATGCAACATTAGAATTTCAGCAGATTTTTGAAAAATCTGTAAGTGCATCTGAATCTGAGCTGGGTATTGAAAATGCTGTGCCAACAGAGAAAATGCAACATTAGAATTTCAGCAGATTTTTGAAGAATCTGTAAGCGCATCTGAATCTGAGCTGGGAATTGAAATTGCTGTACCAAGAATTAACAAATTCCAAAAATACAGACCCAACATTCCTTACTCCCAACCCAAAAACTTATCGCACATCCATTTTTATACCATTTTTGGATGACTTAATATCAGCATTAGAAGAGAGGTTTTTAAATCATAAAGAAATTATGTCTTCCTTGCAATTTGTCATACCGAACAGTTGTAATGTGCCATATGAGAAGATAAAAGATTGTGTAACATTTTACAAGGAAGATCTCGAAGGCCAAATTGAAGATTTAGTATAAGTAGAATGGAATTTATGGAAGGTGAAATGGCATTACAGCACTGATCGTCCAAAAACAGCAATAGACGCACTAGTTTCTTGTTCCCAGTCACAATTTCCAAATATTTACATCTCCTTGCAAATACTGGATATTTTACCCCCGTGTGTACTGCTTCATTAGAAAGAAGCTTTTCAACATTAAGACTTCTGAAAACTTACTTTAGAAATACTATTGGAGATGAAAGACTTACTGGAATTGCCCTCCTCTACATACATCAAAATATTGACATAAAAACTGAAGATGTTATCTCGGACTTTGCCCACTCTCATGCCCGGCGATTAAATTTAACAATTTAGGTAGATAATTTTAGTAATTTATATAAATTATTTCCAATTTTCGTTAGAAATTTAATATATTGTCCTTCCACTTTATATATATATATAGAGTATATATATAAATGTTATTTTTTAAATATATATATATATATATATATATATATATATATATATATATATATATATATATATATATATATATATATATATATATATATATATATATATATATATATATATTTATATATATTTATATATATATTATATATATATATATATATATATATATATAAATATATATATATATATGTCTTTCTTTATATTTTTCTATATATATATATATGTATATATATATATATATATATATATATATATATATATATATATATATATAAGAAAACGATTTTTGTCTGACCCCCCCCCCGAAAAAAATTTCTGGATACGTCACTGTCTCCAACTATAACTTTTTCTATAATTTCCGAATAAATCACTAGTGGAGTCTGTTCTTATTTAAATATAAGCACTCCTGTAACACGTCTCGAAAATCTTGAATCTTCAAACTTCGATGTTCTATGGCTTAAAATCATTCTCCCTACTACTATCATTATTTTGTGTTTCTGCTATATACCGATCTCCTAATGGAACAGATTTTCAAGTTATTTTTGACTATCTTACTATATCTCATGGGACTGTTACTTCTTCCCATCCAAATGCCGAGGTCCTCTATTTATGGGATTTCAACGTACACCACACTGGGTGGTTGGGCTCCTCTCACACTGACTCAGTCGGGGAGGAGGCCAAAACATTGAGTATTCCTCAACGATCTGGGACAGTTACTTAAGAAACCTACATATATCCCCAGATAGATCTGACCAATTCTTGATACGCTTGACTCATGTTTCACCACTACTCCATCTCGTTATAAATACATGATTTTTTCTCCTATTGTAACTCTGACCACAATTGTAACTCTTAATTATAATATGCTTTCTCCAGCAGCTCTACCATGCCCTTAACGTAATTTCTGGCACTTTAGTTGGCCTAGTTGGGGGCATGCGTCGTTTCTTGCTAATTATTCTTGGAATGAATCCTGCTTGGACTCGGAGGATGCTTTGGTCACCGCTGAAAAGATAAGGGCTGTAATCGCCGATGGGATGAGCAGGTTCATTCCATCTTCAACTAAATCTTTTTCTCCAAAAAAATCCATGGTTCGATAGAGCTTGTTCTCGCGCCATTCAGGAAAGAGTCAGTGCGTATCGGGCATGGAAAAATTCTCCGTTCTCCTATCACTCTTACTAATTTTCATTCTGCTCGAAATCGTTGGAGGGATACTATTCGACAGGCTAAGCTCACTTTCACTAAAAGAAAGTGTGCCAACCTGCTTGTTTCTCCTACTGATAAAAATTTCTGGCTCCTTGCCAAAAAATATCTCTAACAACTTCTGCAAATCTGCCTTTCCTCCCCTTAATCGCTTTGACAGTTCTGTAGCTAACGCTCCTTCTGAAAAGGCCGATCTCTTCGGCCTCCTTTTTCTTCTAATTCTACCCTGGACGATTCTGGTATCCCTCCTCCTACTCATTTTCCTCTCAGGTTTCCCATGTCTTTACTTGTGATTACACATGATCATGTGCATGAGATTCTGAGATCTATGACGCCAGGAAGGCTAGTGGCCAGGATGGCAATCCTCCCCTTGTTTTGAGGGAGTGTGCTTCTGAGCTGGCTCCTCTCCACGTTCAACTCTACTCTCTATGTCTTAATACTAATACTTTTCCTCAGTGCTTGAATCTCGCATATGTCCAACCATTCACGAAAAAAAGGTAGCCGCTCTGATCCTTCAAACTATCACCCTATAGCTTTCACTATTATTCTATCTAAAATCTTTGAAACTCTTCTTAATTCTCATTTCCTGGATCATCTGGAGTCTCATTCCCTTCTCTCTGATCATCAGTATGACTTTCGACGCTCGAGATCAACTGGTGACATACTTTCCTATCTAACTGAATTATGGTCTTCTGCCTTTAGGAACTATGAGGAGTCTTTCGTGGTGGCGCCAGACATATCCAAAGCTTTTGACTGGTTATGGCACGCGTCACTGCTCTCTAAGCTCCTTTCATTTAGATTTCCTCCTTCTCTTTGCTTACTCATGTCTGATTTTCTCTCCGATCACTCCATATCAGCTCTCGATGATGTAGCGTCCTCTTCCTCCTTTCCTATTAATTGTGGTGTTCCTCA
>JABUQX010114180.1:0-20953 GCA_015478945.1 Trachelipus rathkii | reverse complement strand
CTTTTCTTATTTTTTTTTTTTAGTAACTCAGAAAACTTGAACTTCGAATTAAGCAATAAGACAATTGTGTGAACTTAGTAACAGAAATATTCAGTTACTGCTTGATATTACAGTACTTGTAATGGAAATTACATTAAGCAAATTATATCAACAGATTATTAAAAACAGACAATAAAAATCAAAAACAATTGGTCGTTTTGTTTTTTTAAGAAAAACAGTTTTTTTATACACCTTCGGTTTTTACCACCTAATGATCTAGTGTTGTAAAAAAATATTACCACCTAATGAAAAAAAAATAATTAATAGAACATACATAATAAAATAATAATAATAATATCGAATTAATAATCATAATAAAATAGTAATAATAATAATAATAATAAATAATAATATATTAATAATAATAAATAATAATAAAATAATAATAAATAATAATCAATAATAAATAATAATAGATAATAAAATACATAATAATGAATAATAATAATAATAGATATAAATAATAATAATAATAAAATAATAATAATAATAATAAATAAAATCAATAATAATAATAATAATAATAAGAATCAATAATAAAATACATAGATAATAATAAGAATATATTCATGAAACAATAATAATAATAATATTAACAATAATAATAATAATAACAATAATAATAAAATAATAATATAATAATAATAATAAATAATAATAATAATAATAAAAATAATAATAATAATGAATTTTAATCTTGTAGTTATAGATCATGAAAATAAAAATACTTTTCGTTCGTGTGATAATAATAATAATAAATAATAATAATAATAATAATAACAATAATAAATTACCAATAATAATATTATATTAATTAATAAAATAACAAATAAAATAATAATAAAATAACGAAAATAATAATAATAATAATAATAATAAAATAATAAGAATAATAATAATAATAATAATAATAATAATAATAATAATAATAATAATAATAATAATAATAATAATAATAATAATAATAATAATAATAATAATAATAATAATAATAATAATAATAATTAATAATAATAATAATAATAAAATAATAATAATAATAATAATAATAATAATGCAAAGTCATAATAATGCAAAGTAATAATAGTGCAAAGTCATAAATAGCCTCTAATAGCGTCCAGCAATCGAATAAAACATTTTTACGGTTAATTTCCGAATATATAAACGAATTTACTTAAACGCCATTTACGCCGCGAGACAGTACAGTGAATATGGATTTCAATGCACTGTATAGATCTTTATTACATAAAAGAGTGTGTTTTATCTAAATTTTCAAATATTTTCATATATTATTTTTGTTTTTTTGCTAAATGTTTAGCATGATCTATAAATGTAAATGTTAATTTAAAACAATAATAATAATAATAATATAATCAATCAATAATAATAATAATAATAATAATAATAATAATAATAATAATAATAATAATAATAATAATAATAATAATAATAATAATAATAATAATAATAATAATAATAATAATAATAAAAATAATAAAATAATAATATAATCAATAATTAAATAATAAGAATAATAAATAATAGATAATAATAATAAGCTGAATAAAATAATAATAATAAAAAATAAATAATAATAATAATAATTAAAATAATACAAATAATAACAATAACAACTTAAAAATATGATATATTGATGTTATTTCAACCCTCTGGAAAGAAATTTCTTTCAACAGTAAGCAATTTGTCTTTAAGATTATTGTTGAATAAAATAAAACAATTGATTTAAATATAGTACCAAGCTTTCGTCCGTACACTTCGGACATTTTCAAGGGAATAAATTTATTTTTAATATTTCTAACTAATTTTGGATTAACAATAAAATTCATTAGATAGGGAGATAACCAAAAATAAATAACTATAAAAGAATTAAATTTAGAAAGGTTAGAAGAAATGAGCATACATAACTTTTTGCTCATTAAAGATGTTCAAAAAAGTGACATTTCGTTATATTTTATCAGTTTATCATGCGTTATGTTTCCTTAAGAGCAACGACTCCCTTAGGCGCGCAATTCATAAAAATCATCTTTTTTCTTGTTGATGTATGTGAGCAAGCCGTTTCTTTATGCTGATTATCGGGATTTTTGGTTTCCTTTCAAAAATGCTTGAAATTATTTTGCTCGGCTTTATACTTATGTGTGACAATTCTCATGTTGAGGTATTCGTTGTGTATCTGATACTCGGCGGCGTTAACTCCACTTCAGAACATTGAAATTGGACACAATGTACTACGTCTAGCGTAGTAGAGTAAACGTTGTTACCGATATTCAATGTTCTGAATGTGGGTAATGCCGCTTATATCGGAGAATACACAACGAATACCCTCAACATGAAATTGTCACAACATAAAGTAATAAGCGAGCCAAAATATTCAACATTTTAAGATTCCTATTAATAAATATATTCCCGATAAACAGCATAAAAAGAAAGCTTCCCATCATAACAAGAAAAAATGATTTTTATGAATTGCGCTAGCGAGAATTTTGCGTTTAAAAACATAAACCAATATAAACGCTAAAATTATAACGAACATCAGCCAATTTTCCTGTTGAAATCCTTTAGTATGACAAAAGTCGAATGCACTGTGTAACTTCTTCTCAACCTTTAAATTATTAATTTTATTATTATCTTTCGCTATTAGTCTAAAAGTTTAATTATTTTTTATCAAAACTTGTAAAATATTAAAAATAAAATTATTCCTTAAAATGTCCAAAGTGTACAGACGGAAAACTTTCCCGGTACTATAGCTTACAATCAATTGTTTCTATTTATTCAAGACATTAATTTAAAGAAAACATTCTTTGTGAAAGACGAATACTTTCAGGAGCTTGAAACAAAAACGAGCAAAATCATACATAAATACAGGCGGACTTAAAACCATACTTACGAAATAATAATCAATAATAATAATAATATAAAATAATAAATAATAAGACATTAATTTATAATAATAGTTCAATATTATAATATTAACAATAATAATGAATAACTATAAAATTTTGTTTCAGATAAGCAGCAACAATAGACAACAACAACACAATAAAAAAAATAAGTAATTAATAGTAATAATAATAATAATATAAATAATAATAAATTAATAATAATAATCAATAATGAATAATAATAATTAATAACAATAATCAAATGAATAAAAAATCAAATAATAATAATGAAACATAATTAATCAATAAATGAATAATAAAATCAATAATAATAATTAAATAATTAATAATAATAATATTTAAAATATAATACTTCAAATAATAACATAAAAATCTAAAATGATCATAAAATAGATAATAATAATAATAATAATAATAATAGTACCTATAAATAGATAATACATAATAATAATTAATAATTAATAATAATAATAATAATAATAAGAATAATAATAGTAACATAATAAAATAATAAATGAAAATAAAATAGTAATATATAATAATAAAATAAAATAATAAATAGTGAATAATAAAATAATAATAATCAATTAATTTATTTAAATATTTAAAAAAAAAAAAAAAAAAATTAACTAACATAAAAATATTTTAATTCTACATAATGAATTTATAAGAATAATAAATTTACTAATCAAATAACCGATCAATAAATCATTCATATTTCAAATATTAATCAATTAAATTAATTAATATAATTAATAATATAAAATATAGGTGATGTCATCAAACATTAATTTATTATACTCTTCAATATTCTTGGATATTATAATCGGATATAAGTGATGTATAATCTTCATGCCCTTTTCCTGGGTTGCCTGTTGCATTGCCCTCCATTTTATATGCTGCTAGAGAAAGTATATCTCCGGTTAATAAAAAAAAAAAAAAAATTATTAGAAAAATTTAACTTTATTTCATAAATATTTCGTGGCGCTTACAACGAATAAAATTGATGATGAGCTTTTAAAAAGACGTTTGCAAGTTTTTTCCCCTTGCTTATAATAAATTTCATGTTTACAATTATTCATTGCTTTGTAGTTTTTGAAAACTAATTGTAACCATTGACTTATCTTTTAAACAATGAAACAATGTTATTATACTGATATAAAAGTTCGTTTATAGTGTTAATAATATAATTTAGAAATTTAATAAAAGGTTTAATATATAAATAATTAATATTAGTAGTAATACTAGTTTATTCCAACAACTCAGTTTAAATCTAAATTTATTATATATAATCTAAAGCTAAGAACTAACACAGATAATAAGGATTCATGTGAGTAGAATAATAATAATATAATTATGCTATCTTTAGCCATATTATAAATATACTATATATATATGAAATCCCCCAGACATATGATACGTACTCCATATAATCAGTGCCAAGAATAATAGTAATTTTCTACATAATTAGTATAATAGTAATACTAGATAATTAAAATATATTATAAAATTATAGAATAACATGCTATTGATTCGAGTTTTTAAAAAAGATAATACGAGGCTCCATAAATATGAGTCGATAAATCATGAATATTAAATAACCAGAAACTTAAAATACAGTGAGTAAAGTAAAACAAAAAATATGCTTCATATATAAAAAATTAACATTAGACTTAGAATCCCAAGGTTATATATATATATATATATTATATATATATATATTATGATTATCATATTAGTGATATATATATTATATGCAATATTAATTTGTATATATCTTATAATTTCCCCTGTTCATCATAATATGTAGAATATATTTTTTTACGAAAATATAAAAAATCTATTAAAATTTTATTATTAAAATTCCTCTCAATATAAACCTTATACACCATATGTGTAAAGAAAGTTAGGGTCAATAAGCGTTTTATAAAACTAGTTTCCCTCCTACCTTTCAGAATTATAACATCCAACCCCTTGTATTTCCAATATAATGACAAAAGTTTGAACTGTGACTTTGTAATGAAATTCAAAAACTTATAAATAACCATTATATTTTATAGTATAGTATGTCAAAAATATTACAATATAAACTTTCAATCTTGATTTCAAGAATCTCATCATGTCCTTCAACTATTTCCCTTACCTTAACTAACAACTTAACAACAGAAAACGATTATTACAATTTTATTTTTCATCTACATTAAAATAATTATAATTTCAACAAAATAATATTACCTAAAACGTCCTGACAAAGCCTTTGGGTAGTTGCAAAACGTTGGTCGTCCATCATATGATCCAACATGAATTTGTAGAGCATCATTCTTTCATCTCTATACTTCGCTCCTGCCAAGGAAAATAATTCCTTTTCTTTGCTACTCTGAGAAAACTTATTGTAGCTCTCATGTTCCTTTAAAGATCATATTGAATAAATTAAGGGGTATATAACAATGAATTTAAGAGTTTACTGTATGTATCACTAACACAAAACAATATATTAATCAATAAAAATGTTAATGATTTTAATAAAAAATTTGAAACCTAGTTTATTTTTCATTATGGCAAATAAATAAATGATAATCGAACACACTAAAATAAATAAATAAATAAATAAATAAATAAATATTTTTTAAATAATGTAAATAAATGACTTTATTAAAAAATAAAATGACTTCAAAACTCACTTCATAGCAATTATAATGGAAAATGCATTCAATGAAATGTTGCTGAAAAATCTTTGGGAAACGTTTTAATAACCTTTCAGTCATATAAAATACAACAGTACTCCGTACTTCTTCATCCTCGTCACACATACACTGAAAAAAATATATATAATATAAAATTTCTTTTTTTTCTTTATCCTCACTACGTCCCAAAATGGGAGTATGGTGCGCAACATGCATCTGAAACAATAGTTAAGTAAAGCAACATGATTAAGTTGAAAGGAAGGCTCCTCCCCCAATACCCTTAAGAGAAAGCCAGTCACAGCCAAAAATCCACCCTAGGGCAAGCAACTTTGATTTAAAATTACCTGCAACAATTATCGCTGAGTGCTCTGCTATTGATGTTGTATCAGTTTTAGTCTTAACATGGGTCTTTAGCACAAAAGGTTCCTAAATAATTATTTTTCTTCATTGGAAATATTATGCTCCAGATATCTTATATCAATATTTAAATTCTCTAAATTGTCTAATATCTATGTTATCATGGAAACTTCTTCCAAATGCCACAAACTTTAAAGATATACACCTTCGTTGAAACGACCACCACGATTAATAGCTAGCAAAACGGTCTATTAAAAATAGAGTAGCCAAGAAACCATTATTTACGCTAAGCCGTCAAAAAGATCAATTTTTTCATAAATTTATCTACCTTTCTTCAACCGTTCTATACATACAGTTATTATATATACTATACTATCAATATTACAACAAATTGCTTTGCAACACCCACAACCACTACAATAATTATCCACACGCCATCAATCACGAATCACACTCCTTTAATCTATGATTAGGGTATTATATTGCAATAATTTCCCAAATGTCCAAATCATAGTTAACGAAGCACCACCCTAAATCCCAATGATTACATAAAAAGTAGCAACCTTTCATTCTAATTTTCACTTTAAATATATATATACTTAACCTAATACTTCAGAATAAAACAAGATTTTCGAAGTCCCTTTTTATTAAGTTCCATCCTCTTCCTTTACCAAACTTCATTAACTCACAATTACTATTTCCACCTTAACGCCCTATGCACAACTGTTGTAGAATGCATCCCCAACTTTTTCCCCATACTGATTTTTTATAAAAAAATCCATTTGTGATTTTTTAAATCTGTAGCTACTATTCCTTCTGAAAACACTTCCACTACATTGAGCCTTACTTGCTAAGACACATCTCAACAACTCCTCGTCTTTCAGTTTAACACCTAGCCATACAACCTCTTCAGATTCCACTGGATCAATACCACTACCATGCACTTAAATCTGCCAACTGTGAATGACTTAGAAACATCCAAATTTCCCTAAGCTGTCAGGAAATCCACTAAATGTAAGCACAAACAAACAACACCATTACCTACGATGGACAAACAAAAATAATATCAGACAGTTCACTCAACAACTTACAAATAGCTACCACACGAAAAGAAATACAATCTTTTGGAATCCTAGGTCAAATTAGACACGACGAACAAAAATAGTCCATATAAACTTGATTAAACACACAAAACCGTTTCATGTAAGACTCAACAATCCCACACAAACATAAAGAAGAAATTATAAAATATTAATGTACATTATAGTAATATTATTAGATAGCCTATTTAGAGACTTTTTAAAATACACACACAAAAAATTAAAACATCACCAACTTCTCTTTATCATGCAAGAAGAGTCCTCTATTGCGACGTGTATTTTAATTCTTCCAATACAATCTTGCGTATAAGAAACGAAGCCGAACCTAAAAGAGTAAGCTTCACCATTCCCACCTATTTCTACAGTCCGACGCCATATAACCCTACCGAACCAACTCCAACTGATAAGCAAAGTGAGTCTAGAGAGACATGAACTTCTTCTCGCGCCTCAGTATAGAATCTACGGCCGAAGTAGGACATCCACCCACTCCGGTAGCCCGTCTCGTAACCCCGCTCCCTTTGATTCTTTGCGCTCAATACTGCATGATCAATCCGCGTGCGCTCCTCCGCCCTCTCCCTCTCGCGCCCCTATACAAACAACGCTCCCCCCCATAAGGTTCCCGTCGCGCTTTCCGAGCACCCTTCATCCCACACCGAATAAATCCAAGCTCGAACCTAACCAACCTCAAACACCTTCCTACCAACACACCAGATAAGTCGACACCCTAACTCAATATACTCTAGATTGAGTCACGGTTTAAATAATTTAAAAAATAATTTCATTTTTTTCTTTAATCTTAATAAATTATATATAATATATTATGATTAATGACTATAATATAATATACTGCACACACACTATATAATCATAGTAAAATCACACTATATATAATAGTATTGTATAGATTAGCAATCGTATTCACAAAGTAAAATTTTGCCATAATAATACCCTAAACCATAACCACACTATTACAACAGTTCCGTCGAATAATATTAATATAAATATAAATTAATATATTTTTAATGAAAAGAATATAAAAATATAAGATGATAATATTAAAAATATTATAAATAATAAAAATAATATAAATAAAAAAAGAGATTAGGTATAATTATAGATAAAATTAATATAAAAGTAATATTAAATTAATATGATTAATATATTAATAATTAAAATTTAAAATATTAATAAATATTTAATATATGTATATATAACATATTTAATTATGTTTAATATTTAAATATTATACATATAATATATATATAGATTAAATATAATATATAATATATATATATATAATTATTATAAATTAATATATATATATTAATATTATATTAAATATATATTAATATAATATATAAAATATAATATTAAATTAATATATAAAACAGATATATAATTAATATTAAATTAAAATATTTAATTAAAATAATAAAATATGATGATAAAGATTTATAATTTTAATATTATATATCATAATAAGATAATATATATATAATATATAATATAACCTACTAATCCGCATATGCAGCAGATTGATAAAATTGGACTCTAATCAATAACCACACATAAAAAAATATAAGTTTTTAGCTACTCTGAGCAGATCAAAGAAGTAAAACTGAACACATCTTTAACCGCTAACGCAGCAAACATCCACAACGGCAACATCTGAACATTTTACTACTTCTCGCTGCCCAATAGCTGAGACGTAACACACGAAACACAGAACCTCATCCCATATCAGCAGAGGGTATTATAACAGAATATATCATATAATACTACCTATCAATAATATATATCCTACTATACTATTATATCACCTATATTATCAGAATAGACCTCCACAACCGTCTACTAGCTAAATAAGAAACTATCATCATACATCATTCATATATCCAACTATATATACATTATATTATAATACATGCTTACAATACTTACTAATAACCCTAATAAATACCTTCATTATACATACATATACTACATAATAATATTAATCAATACTACCTACCTACACCATATCTATATATATACTATTAATACCAATACCTAAATTCACTCCAGCAACTCCTCCGACTACTCCTAGAATACCTTCTTCACCCTCAATACCATCCACCTCTTCTAGAACCCAACCAATTAATATAGTTCGTTTCGTCGCGACTTGTTGTCTACGAAACATAAGAATGTCGAATTTCGTACGTTACGTCGCTCCCACACTTAAAGCCAAGCCAACAATCGACACTCGTAAGAATGAGAAATGCTTAACCACACGTAAGAATTACGTAATCTATAAAGTCTATTCCTGTGATGCTGAAAGTTACCACTTTTACGAAAAGGCAAACCAAAAAAATAGTGTAGGGCCTACCAGCCGTCATTTTTTGACCATGATGAAATATTCATCAATATTACAATGTTTTAAATCTCATTTCTTCCAAATCGATAAACTCCAGCACACTAGTTGATAAATTTTGCGAATATCAAACCATTTTTGTTAATTATTTCTGTTTATCCGAATATTGACGGGCTCCATCCACAGCAATCTAATCAATGCTTGCGAAACAAGTAAACCTTCTATAAAATCTGTTCATTTCAGCGAAAAATTAGTTCAAGGCAATCAGTAGTGCAAAAAATCCTAACTAATCCGCGAATTCGTAAGCTAATAGGTTAAAGAATATAATTAACGTAATACTAAAATTCACTACATTTTGTACACGCTTCTCACGTCGTTAAGCAAGCATATTGAAACAAATGTGCCAGAATTTTGAGAGTTATAGGAGTATGACGTCATAGTGATCTCTGATAGCTAAATTCTACGCCAACCTGAGATTGCGACGAAAATTAAGCCTGCAAAGAAAATTTTCATATATATTGCTCATAAACATCACACTTATAATATTGCGAAGCCTTAAAAACCACATAGTACAAAAGTTACAAGTCAACACAATCACCACTTTCTCGTTTTAAACTAGATATCGAACTGAAATACAAGTACACTCGGAAGATCGCTTACCGTATATAATGAAAAACTGCAATAAAAAGATATAAGAAATTTGCATTGTGGAGAAAGTTTTCTGTATAAAAATGTATTTTAATCTGAAATGGAAAAGATACTTGGAAATGTCCCAATGCAGAATCCTCGCCGATGAACCATAAAACAGGCAAGCTTAACAAGAAATGCACCACGCATAGATTCTAATAGAGACCATCGATAACATTGTTCGAAGAACGAGGAAACAGTTATCAAAAATGTTAGAGCCGGCATAAAGACTAAAAGCTAGAAAATTTATGGAGAAAGGTGATTCTTCATGGAAAAGTCTCGAATCAGAACAAATAACAAGGCCTTGGATGCGGACCTGACACCCACCCAATTTTCATGATCTACAAGCAGATAAATTAAACCAATTAAAGTCCCCATACATGAGATAGATATATCCAGAGTGCAGGATTGTACAAGTTAATTACAAGCCACACAATATTTACTCTGAAACAATCTCTCACTATTCTCCCTTTTACGATAAATTAATAATACGAGCGTTACCAAAGTACTGAATTTGCCATTTCCTTTGCTTTAAAGTTTCATACCCATTTTCGTTTTTGATCATTGTATCTATACCGCCGAAATGCTACCAGTCATTTTAGCACGAATTCCTGTTTAAACACGACCCTGCTTTCGTAGCTAGGCCTTACTTTGTTTTAACACAACTTGAAATCAAGCCTATTTGCACCTGATGGTACGTGTTTTGGCAATAAGCAGACAATACATAAAAAAAATACACAATATTTATATTAAATAATTAAAGCAACATATGTGATGAGCTTCATCATATGGAACAAATTCAGATTTTAAAGTGTTTTTTCTAATAACGAAGTGAATGAAACTCAACATCATCAATCAACAGGGCCCTAACACGCCCACCATCTCTTTGTATACACTTTTCCGTAAAGACGTTGCTTAAATCGCGCATAGCACAAGGATAATAGCAACCTAAAAATGCAGGAACATTCCTTACTACGAGCTGCAAAAGCGTCATTCTAAAATTTTACTAAGTTGACAAAACAAACAACGCAAGAGCACTCGACTCATCTTCTTATGTTTTGTAAAGCCCCAGAAATCAACAGAGATTACGTCAATATCAAAACGAAAACGGCCTTCAACCATGAATATAATACCCTACAATCATAAGTTAAATATAATTATAACTATAATTACCTCAAAATCTATATATATAACCATACAATCCCGAACTAAGTTATACTTATATACTACATAAATTATAAAGCTCACTATCATCCGAGAACTTCAAAACACTTACACTTATAACTAATATAAATATACAATTATAATACCCTACTAAAACTAATTTACACTTATAACGATGCGACTACCTATTAACCCAGTTCCGCTTCATACTTCCATCTTACCTATCAGTCAATTATATATATAAATTCTATCGACCCTTTATATAACCTTACAATATATATACTTCCGTTACTATTTCCAATTACGAACTCTTCTATATACTATTAATATATAATCTACAACATCCCTCTATACCACTACATCACCTATCAAACATATACAATCTAACCTTAAATACCAACACCCTATAACAATGTCATCTCTATCCTATATATTCCAAATTTCATCTCCAAGATCGTCATCCATAAATACCATAACCTATAAAATTCCTCTACTCCGCTCTTAATCTATTTATATAATATAATATCTTACACTCATAAACTACATTATCTATTCACACTCACTAATCTTCATACTGCTTCTAATAACCCTAATTCTCTAAATCTACTACTATCTAAAATCTATATATAAATCCTCAAACCTCATACTCTCTCTTAAATAACAACAGACTTGCACCTGTATAATCACTTCTATGACGTCCTAAGATCCCACCTGTCGCAAGTTCTAACTACTCCGCGCCCAGAGACTCTACAGACAACCCTGCTATAATCACTTCACCAATCAGACCAGTCATCACTCGCCAGAGTCAATATAGTACGCTCGCTGAACATATACAAGTAGCCAACTCACATAATTACATAAAATATTTATATTTATCTCTAAGTATAACATACTCTATAGTATCTTATGATATAGTTATATCATAGACTGATAAATACCCCTACCACTTATTCCATAATATCCCTCAAAAATACCACTCAATGTATCCAATCTTATCAACTTACCCCTCTCTATACTACATACTCATCAATCATTATATAATAGATAGTATTAATACCATATACCACATATAGACTCTTCTACTCTTCATACACCTATCACTTCCTAACCTATTACCAATTCCATATAATATAAACTCCTAATAAATATACTCTGTAAGAATACTAACCTAGATATAACAAAATCAAACCATTTATTTCTCTTACACTATAGCTATATACATAGTGATGCCATCAAGAATGTATCCATTTTTGTGAATTCACTACACCTTCTATGATTGCTTAACATCGCGTGAACTATGCCCGGAAGGAAATCCTCATGACACTATATAACCCCATCACCCTCATACAGACTGATATCCTACGCCTACCTCATACTACCACTATAAACTACTTATACTTCATTACCTGTAGCAGTTTAATCCTAGACTATACTCTTGATCCACATCATCTACTAAAGATTCATTACAAACTTCCTATCATAACCAAAACTACAGCCCTCTGAATCCGTCGCACGTAATGTAATAATCACGCATAAATATACAGTTAAACTATAGTTTAAAAGCCTTACCCATATCCTATACTATCCCTATTATACTATATATACATAATTTCCACCCTCATCCCCATTACTCATCTATCAATCTCCTCCGTGAAAACAACAATCTTCTCCATTTTTAGCCACAAATACTAGAGATAAATATACTAAAGCCCACTTGCGAGATGAACCAGATGCACCCACATACATCGACACCCACCGCTCCTCTTCACACCTCCCTACTACATCTCTATCATATAATCTGCAAATCGAGCACTCACAACTCCATTATATAACAATGATCTTGACTCAACTATCTACACAAATTCTTAGCTATTACAGAGTAAAAGGCCGCTCTAAGTATCCTTTAATGCGAAGATTTACCACACTCACTCCATTGCTCCTCCTGTCCCGAAGACGAGCTCCGCAGATATTTCCTCCCCTCACTCTTCTATAACTATGCCCCATCAATAATGCTGCATATACATCTCAGCACCCTAAACAATAACTGATCCACATAACAAGCCAAATTTTACTTCCTTCCATCGTCATTATAACCTTCTCCTAGCGAGAGCAATAAACATATTTCTATGCTAGAAAATACCATTACCTACCACAACCAACGCCCGCCTCACGATCCTTATATATCCTCACTAGTCTCTCACACTCAATTTCGCACACACATCTTCTCGTTTATAGAGATCTGCGTTCGACTGCTCTCCTCAATTCTACCTAAGCGTAGACGATTCTAACAACTATACTATCATTTTCACCTGACACTATCACACTCTATAAAAGAAGCAAATTATCCTTCTATAGATATATCCACCTATATCCTACCTATTAACGCCCTATCCTCGTATATACAGAGAACCACACCACATCCAGCAATTCAAGTGCATTTCGTCTCTCACATGTCCTGCATACCAGATGGAGATCTCATCGACACATTAACCTCCAAAAGTAATAGTTCTTAAAATATAATCACTGTACTGATGTCCTCATCCACCTCCACCAACTACTGCCCTGCCCACCTCCTAACATGAGCTAAGCAGTATCCATAACTCACAACATCTATTACGCGGAACTTACCTTATCTTTTAAAGTAATCCACTAAGATATAAAAACGATTTCTAGCTCTATAACTAATATGACATTCGTCCATTCTTTATAACACTTCCTACCCAATTGTCTAAATTACACAGAATCTCTCTTCTGTACCTAATCATCCCCCACTATTCTCTACACTCATCCTTGATATAAAATCTCGCACTCTACATTCTCAATCTCTACCAGCAAAGCCATATGCAAGGTGTCTCGAGATCAAACCTCTAAAATTATCCCCCATCTTTATTCTCACCAAATACAACTCTCGCCTCTCTGTGAATCACTACCCTCATTCCCCCACTTGTAAACACCTTCTCTACTAATCCACACTCCTCTCTTCATCACTTTAATGTTGATGCCTTTCGGTGCCAGATAATCTTGCCCTCACCTTGCTCAAATCTTCTCACTTTCATATCACCCATTCGAGTCTTTATTGTTTTGCAATATTCTCTTCTGCCTCTCCACCAGCCCTCTATTGCTTCTCTATCTCTTAAAAGCAATGTTATTAAAAATTCTTATATCCAAAATCCTCCGACAAACTAACTATCCATTATATCCTGCCCGAGCCTATAACCTTATCCACTACGCGCAACGCATCAACATAACTGCTCTATCTTATCACAACATCGTTCTGGCATACCCCTCACTCAACAGCAAAATCGTCGCTCGGCATCCCTGTAAGCAATATCCTCGCGCGTGGTCCTAGAACTTCTAACCCACCTTTAATAACTCGAGCATACCCCATTACTGCTCTTACACGGATCTGTATTCTTTATAATCTCTTCCACTACCTCCCTCTCACATCCCTATATTTACCTTAACCTCTCACGTCCCTCCACCTATATCTAACATACCCCTCCTAACTCGTTCTATAATCAACAAGTCTCATCTAACTATTTTCCACCTTATAACGACTTCTATTTCCTTCCTTTATTTCTCTCTCATAACCATCTACCTCTCCCACTATCACATAACCTAGCAACCACTCAAATAGTATGAACAAATATACCCAACACTACACTGCACCCCTCTGAATACATTATACATCTAATAAAATCTGCCTCTATCCTAATCTAATATTATTAATCATAACATAATCCAGTCAAACGACCCTCCCCCCGTTATTACTCACAATTCCCAAGTGATACTATATGATTTTCACTTTCTTGACAACAAGTATATCCCAACTATACAATCTTAACTTATATACTATAAACATAAAACTCATAACAGATCTTATTCACATTAAACATTCCTTTACCTCTAACACCCCAAAATGGACCATATAATCTAACCCAGTCACTTAAAAGGAAACGAGAGAAACAATGCCACAGCATTAATAAATCAAATTCATTTATCATTTGAAATAAATCTCAACTATTACCCAAAATTCATACTAACTCACTAACCATAAAATCTTTACTTCTACATTCACCTCCCTCGCTCCAATTCTTTAAAATCGTGTAGCATACAGCAGTCTAATTATAAAAAACCTACATTCACAATAATGCTTAAAAAAAAAATAATAAATAAATATATAAAATAAATAAAAAATATTGGGCGTAATAGCTAGATGTCCACTTTTATATTAGAGCCAGTGTACATAAATAAATATATCCATTCATAATATATATATATCATACAGTATATATATAAATATACTATATCTAATATATATTATGACCATTATATATAAGGTAATATAAATAAGTACTCTCAGTAATACTGATATGAGTAGTATATCGGCAAAAAATTTTGGGGTTATACACATCATAGGTATACTATAGTATGAATGAAAATAGCATATATAAGTTAACTTGTATACCAGTTACTACTATGGTATTCACAACCCCTACTCACATCAAAATTTTAGTAATACTGATTAGTACAAATAATCATAAAATAACTTTCATAATATATATATATAACTATAATTAATATATAATAATAATATATAATTATATTATATATCATATAATAAATATACTAATATATAATATTAAAGTTAATTAAATATAATCATATAATTAATAAGTAATATATATTAATAATATATCTAATAATTAAATAATATACTATTACTATTCATAATAACAATATATTGCAATTAAATATTATTATGATTAAATATATTATATATCAACTTAATATTACATACTATATATAAAATATATAATAATAATAAATAATATTAATAATTATATACATACAGTCCCACTGCTATCCATAAGAATAATTAACTATTCTATTTAATTTATTTATTTTATATTTTCATTTTTTATTACACTTAACTACACTAAAAATTTCCTACTATCGATTCACACAAACTATCTATCTCTCCACGTAGCAAATAATATGTATGTTTGAGATGCATGATTAATAGTTGTTTTAACGTCGTTATGCTTATTCAATTTCTCGACGAAGAAATACACGGTCGCGTCGCGCGAAAATCAGTCCGCGTTCAGCTACTAAACTTGTATAAAAATGTGAGTCTATTTAAGTATAAGATTCGCAGAGACATATCTATAATTCTACACACTCGAGTGAGAAAGTACTCGCTCAGAAACTATAGACATTTGCACTTTAACCGTTCTATCTCATACCTATCCTTTCTATTAGTATTATTATTATACTATCTCTCTATATAACATATACTAGCGAATAAAAATATCATGTTTGAAGATATAGCACAACTACATTATCCAATTATATACAGCCATACTGATAACTTGTGCATCAGCCATATAATGGATTACCTTTTCAAAATCTACAAACTAATAAGTAACAACTAACACAACAATAATTAAATAACCACCATAAATAATAGAATAGCACATTCTGTCTGAGTCCCAATATCAATAACCAATAAAATAGTTTCCCACTAAAAAGTAGATCAATAATATTTACAATAAGAATAATACTTTAAAAGGATACAAATGTTACACTAACATTTCTACCACCATCAACATAAACTCCACTATTATTATTCTATCTATTATTTATTTATTAATCATTACATTAAACTCATTTATTCATTCATATCTATACTTATTGATTACACTCTATCTTATAACTGCAAATCATAATATTTAGCACATAATAAATATATCACACTTCAATATAATCCAAATACAATTTATTAATATATGAATCACAAATCACCACACAGTCTAATCACACTGTCAATATATATAAATAATTCCAACTTAACATTATCTACATACAAGATGTTCCAAAAACAAACATAACCTCAAACACCCTACAAATCAATCCCATAAATTTTTATTTTCTTTTCTCTTCTTGAAGATCACATTAAATCACTTAGTAAAGAAGATTCGAAGAAACTATTATTACCATTCAAAATATTATTATTGAGTTTGATTCACTACCTACTTTTCCATTTAATTTATATATCGATCAATCACTTAATATTACCAAATTGTATTATTTCATCTTATTACAATTATTATTATCATATATATTATTAAGCATCTGTATTATCGAGTAAGCACACTCGTAACTCAGATCACACGAATGTATTGATTTTATTATATTAATAGTTCTCTCTAATATATAGAAGTATTCACTCAAGGCCTACGTGACGCAGATGATAAGATAGTATTTGTGAGCGTTTCGACGAAAATTTCACAACTTACAATTGTAATCAACAACTGTTGGTTGGGAAGCTTTTATGATTAACATATAACCTTCCACATATAAAAACCTTAATCATCCTTACATAAATAATAATAATAATAAATAAATAATAACCAAATATAATATATATAATATGAATCAATAATATACACTAATAATAACTAATCAGATTACATTAATCATAATCATAATCATATATAATCAATAATAATATTATATCATTACACTTATTATTATTATTATTAATTATTATTATTTATGATATTATAATATTATAACATAATAGATAATAATAATACAATAATAATAAATAATGAATAAATAAAATAATAATAATTCAATAATAATAAATCTATATATGATTGCACAAATTAAATAATACCTAACTATAATTTCCATTATTATCTATTTTTATAACTAATTCCACTATAGACCATTAGTCCTTTTTCCATTCATTATATATATAATAATTATTAAAATCAACCCTCTATTAAAATAATTAATACTTCTGATATACCCGCGATTATCATAGTTACCATTAAATGACAGAACCATAGAATGTAATAGTTAATAACGATAATATAAAAATTAATCTCTTACTAAAGTTAACAATATTTGGAATACAATCTATATTCAATTATTATTATATCCACCAATCATTAATATCCACTTT
Organism: Trachelipus rathkii; assembly: GCA_015478945.1. Classification (NCBI taxonomy): domain Eukaryota; kingdom Metazoa; phylum Arthropoda; class Malacostraca; order Isopoda; family Trachelipodidae; genus Trachelipus; species Trachelipus rathkii. Next base: position 2,678 of record JABUQX010114180.1, on the reverse strand, counting down.
TTATACAATATTTTTTGCATAAAACAATGATGTACAATTTGATACATTTTGTAGCGCTTATCACTTTGAAAGATGTTTTCGAATAAACCTATATACTGTGTCTTTTCTATCCAATCATACGTCAGTACATATAAAATATCTACTTAACATGTAAATTATAAATAAAATAGGACAAAACACAAAGATCGTAATAAATCTTAATGACGTCTTCTCCCGACGCCACACTGACCGTTATTTCCCGAACTTCAATTTCTGAAATGACTTTTTTCAAAAAAAGATTTAAAAATTAATTTATTTCATATTTTACTATTTTTCATTATTCTATAACGTTAATAACAGAAATGCTGTGAAAAAATCATTCACTTAAATTTAGGTGTTTAATAGGTTAAAGTTTCTCCCTACTTCATGTCAACATAATTTTATGTCATATTTTTAACAACTCGATATTGAATCACAAAGTAATGATCCCCGTGTCTTCTCGCTCTGTCTACTATATATATATATATATATACAACCACTCTACTTTTGATAGCTTCGAAATATAATAATATTATAATATTTCAATACATATAATATAATGACAAGATAATGATTCTATCTTCACCAGCATATGCCAAAGCGACTACTAGCACTTCGTGCATACTCGTCTCAGCACGCAGTTACATTTAGAAAACGATCTATATTTGCCAATTTCGTGATGTTTTTACGATAAAATTCTCTTACATTTTTTTGCGAAAGTTGTTCAAATAAATGAAATTACTACCAAATACATATTAAGATTATGCAAAATTGAAAAGAGAAAAGAAGGAATACAGCGCTATTTTTATTTCTTTACATTAAAAATAGACACTACAAGCATTAGCAATATCGAAAATCAATATCTGTCGACATTTATAGAGTATATAATTATTTATATAACACCTATGTTATTAAATAGAGTATGTAAAATCACTATGACATAAGAAATAATATTTATAACAAAAAAATTTAACAAAACAACATAAAATAATAAAAATATTAACTAAAATTACGTTAAAATCTATAAAAGAAAATAAAAAGAGTACCTTGAAATATTAATAGGAAAACGCGTTTAGCCTAATAAAAAAATTATTTAATATGACAAATCAAATACTTTATATAAGTATTAAAAAAATACCATACTTCACCAAACTACACGAACTATAGCTCTATATCGAATTAAACGTGAGTATATCTTATCCGACATTCCCACATACTACACATATAATAGAACTAATCTATATTATTAAATACACCACCCACTAAGTAACATACAATACATAGTTAGTAAGCTAGCAGAAAAAACATAATATACTTCAATACACAAGTAAAGAACTTATAATATTAATATATAAAAAATTATATATAACTTAAACTAAACCAAGTCTATAAATATAGAATATTCACTATCATTCACTAACTAACCTCCATGCAAAATCTTTGGTATAGAATACAAACTAGAATATAGTACTTTAACTATAATGAATAATCAACTATTATTTGAAACATATATATAACATTTATATGATATGATAACATAACATTTATTTTACCAACAGTAATAATAGTATATACTTATGATAAGTTTATTATTATCCTATATATAGTACATGGCAACAATGTTATCTTACCCCACACCGCGATTTGAGATTCAAGGTTTGTTGGATTTTAGATTCAATTATAGATGATTTTAGATACAATTATTTATGTGGTTCGTCGAAATAAATTTTTTTTTTTTTTTTTTACCTGTTCTAGGGGCGAAATTAGTAGTAGGGGATGCTATTATATCAGTCAGTAAAAAAAATTTTCATTTCAACTCTAAAACATCTATTATGTATCAGTAGCAAGCACCTGTGAATTTTTTATCCGAGCTTCCCGTTCCTGTGTAAGGCGTTAAGTACTGTTACCACATATATAATATAATATAACTATATATATATATATATATATAATAATATATATATAATATACTATATATATATTATCATATATATAATAATAATATATAATATATAGGCCAGAGTTCAAGTCCTCATAGTATTCTTAAAAAACATCATTCAATAACACATTAAAAAGCTGAAACGTATTATTTAAGTATAATATAATGTAATAAATGAGTACATAAATAACAATTAATATTTATATGTAATGAAAAACAATTCTATCAAAGATCTGCCATCCTAACAACAGTCATCTATACGGGTCAAGAGAATTTGTAACGCGTTTGAAATCGCCCCAAAATCTCTTGCACGTACACAAAATATATTATACATATATATATATATACATAATATATATATATTTATTATATATATTACTAGTATATATATCATATCATACTAATATATATATATATATACTACTTAATATATATATATTATATATATATTATATATATATTATATAATTATATACGGCATACTAGGGCTCGAGCCGCACGGAAACATAGGGGATGTGTTCCATACCCGTAGGGGGCGCGCGAGAACCCCGCGACCCCAAATACCAAATAGCGGGGGTTCGGAGACCCTCCCGAAGAGGGACAATAATCCTACCCGTAGTTCCCCGAACCGAGCAGACCCCCGACTCCTAATGACCCTCCGCCGGCGGTATACCTTGGTTTCTTAGTTCTAAACACCACCCAATGATTAAAGCGCACGTAA
>JABUQX010114179.1:12500-26455 GCA_015478945.1 Trachelipus rathkii | reverse complement strand
TTTTAGAAAAATTTTCTTACGCTGATTCCAAAAAGGTTATTATTTTTTTTGTAGCTATCGTTAGCTTTCTAGAAAAAAAAAAAAAATAACCAGCACACCATAAAAAAAATTTTTTTTCCATTTTCAAAAAAAATATCTTACGCTGATTTCACGAATGTTATTAGTTTTCTGTAGCTATCGTAGTTTTTCGAGTTTTTCGCACTTAGACTTCGACTTATTATAGGTAATGTTTTCAGTTCGTTTGTGTGTTCTGACACGTTTCGTTTCGTTTGTTTGTTGAAACTAACTATAGTCGAAGGTCATAAGGTGCAAATTACATAAATTAATTTCGACTTAAAATTTTTTTGGAAATTATTTTCTCTGTGATTTTTTAGATTTTCACACTTAGACCTTTGACTTATATCAGTTCCCGTTGCGACGTCACTAATGGGGTTGAAGATGATAGATTTAAACCTTAAAGTGTTTGCGCGATCAAAGTTAGATCGTTTTTTCGCATTCCCTTCGAACGTCACTATAATATAGTTGTCGCCTTTACGGGATTACCGCAAAAGGCGGCTAACGCTTATCAAATGCCACTTTTTAGGTGTATCAAACTCGCTCAACTTCAGATATAAGTGACGTTTCAACCGGGACTGATATAAGTCAAAAGCGTTTAAGTGTGAAAATCTCTAAAAATCACAACGAAAATATTTCCCCCGATAACTTTTTCTGTCAATTTTTTTTTCGGATATTTGCAACTTAGACCTTCGACTTTATATTATCCCCGAATGGGCGTCACTATAATTGACGTCATAGCGGGTAACGATTAGGTATCTTCGAAAACTAGGATATGCTACAAGAAAAACTAATAACATTCTGGATATCAGCCGTAGAAAATTGTTTTAAAAATGCAAAAAAAAAATTTTTAAATTTTTTTGGATATTTTTATTTTTTTTCTTGAAAAAATACGATAGCTACAAGAAATACTAATAACATTTCGATGGAATCAGCGTAAGAGAAAATTGTTCTTAAAAAGGCAAAAAATTTTTTTGATTTTTTGGGGCTTTTTATTTTTTTTCTCAAAAACTATAGGTACAAAAAAACTAATAACATTCGTGGAATCAGCGTAAGGAAATTTTTTCCTAAAAATGAAAAAAAAAATTTTTTGAATTTTTTTTGGGATATTTTATTTTTTTTTCTTCAAAATACGATTTAGCTACAGAAAACTTAATAACATTCGTAGAATTCAGACGTAAGAAAAATTGTTCAAAATTGGCAAAAAAAATTTTTGATTTTTGGGGCTATTTTATTTTTTTTCTTCAAAAAACTACGATAGCTACAAACAAAACTAATAACATTCGTGGAATCAGCGTTAAGAAAATTGTTCTAAAAATGGCAAAAACATTTTTTTTTATTTTGTGGGGCAATTTTATTTTTTTTCTCGAAAACTACGATAGCTACAAGAAAACTAATAACAATCGTGGAATCAGCGTAAGAAAATTGTTCTAAAAATGAAAAAAAAAATTTTTGAATTTTTTTGGGATATTTTATTTTTTTTCTTCTCAAAAAACTACGATAAGCTACAAGAAAAACAATAACATTCGTTGGATCAGCGTAGAAAATGGTTCGACGAATCGCCAATAAATCCAGTCGACTTTTCGAGGCGCGAAAGAGTAAAGAAAATTTATATATAAAAAACAAACAAACAAAAAAGGAAAATTGTTCTAAAAATGGCAAAAAAATTTTTTTGATTTTTTGGGGTATTTTATTTTTTTCTCAAAAACTACGCATAGCTACAAGAAAACTAATAACATTCGTGGAATCAGCGTAAGAAAATTGTTCTAAAAATGGAAAAAAATTTTTTTTGATTTTTTGGGGCTATTTTATTTTTTTTCTCGAAAACTACGATAGCTACAAGAAAACTAATAACATTCGTGGAATCAGCGTAAGAAAATTGTTCTAAAAATGAAAAAAAAATTTTTGATTTTTTTTGGCTATTTTATTTTCTTTGTAGAGAATTACGATAGCTACAAGAAAACTAATAACATTCGTGGAATCAGCGTAAGAAAAATTGTTATATTATATATATATATATATAATATATATAATATATATATTATATATATATATATATATATACTATATATATATATATATATATATATTAATATATATATTATATATATATATATATATATATATATATATATATATAAATATATATATATATATTATATATATATATATATATATATATATATATATATATTATATATATATATATATATATTATTATATTAACACTTTAGCTTTACCCAAATAAATTTTACTTATTAATTTTTCATTTAAATTTAGTCACCCTTAAATTCAGTTTTCTTATGTTAATTAATTTTTAGAGGTAATAACTAAACTAAATGATTTTTTAAAAAAAAATTAAATAAATAACTACGATAAAAAAACTACGATGCTACAAGAAAACTAAATAACATGCATGTATATGAGACGTGGGCATTAAATTCTAAAATGAAAATGAAAAAATTTTTCAATTTTTTTGAGATAATTTATTTTTTTTTCTCGAAAACTTCGATAGCTACAAGAACTAATAACATTCGTGGAATCAGCGTAAGAAAAATTGTTCTAAAAAATGGCAAAATTTTTTTTGATTTTTATGGGGCTATTTTATTTTTTTTTTCTCAAAAAAAACGATAGCTACAAGAAAACAAAATAACATTCGTGGAATCAGCGGTAAGAAAAATTTTCCATTAAATTAAAAAAAAATTTTTTGAAATTTTTTGGGATATTTTATTTTTTTTCTCAAAAACTACGATAGCTACAAGAAAACTAATAACATCGTGGAATCAGCGTAAGAAAATGGTTCCAAAAAAATGGAAAAAAAAAATTTTTTGATTTTTTTTTTGGATATTTATTTTTTTTTCTCGAAAACTACGATAGCTACAAGAAAAAAACTAATAACATTCGTGGAATCAGCGTAAGAAAATTGTTCTAAAAATGGCTACAATTTTTTTTTGATTTTTTGGGGCTTTTTATTTTTTTTCTCAAAAACTACGATAGCTACAAGAAAACTAATAACATTCGTGGAATCAGCGTTTAAGAAAATTGTTCAAAAAATGGCAAAAAAATTTTTTTTCGATATTTTGTGCGGCTTTGATTTTTTTCTTCTTCATAAAACTACGAACAGGTACAAGAAAACCAAATAACATTCGTGGGAATCAGCGTAAGATTTAATTGTCTCTTAAAAAGGCAAAAAAAATTTTTTTGATTTTTTGGGGCTATTTTATTTTTTTTCTCAAAAACTACGATAGCTACAAGAAAACCAATAACATTCGTGGAATCAGCGTAACAAAATTGTTCTAAAAATGGCAAAAAATTTTTTTTTGATTTTTTGGGGTTATTTTATTTTTTTTCTCGAAAACTACGATAGCTACAAGAAAACTAATAACATTCGTGGAATCAGCGTAAGAAAATTGTTCTGAAAATATGAAAATTTGTTTTTGGATTTTTTTGGTTATTTATTTTATTTTCTCGAAAACTACGATAGCTACAAGGAAACTATTGTTTTTCCATTTTTAAAACAAATTTCTTACGCTGATTCCAAAAAGGTTATTATTTTTTTTGTAGCTATCGTAGTTTTCGAGAAAAAAAAATAAATAACCAAAAAAAATAAAAATTTTTTTTTCCATTTTTAGAACAAATATCTTACGCTGATTCCACGAATGTTATTAGTTTTCTTGTAGCTATCGTAGTTTTCGAGTTTTTTGCACTTAGACCTTCGACTTATATAGTATGTTTTGAGTTCGTTTGTTTGTCTGACCGTTCGTTCGTTTGTTTGTTGAACTAATATAAGTCGAAGGTCTAAGTGCAAATTCCGAAAAATAATTTCGACTTAAAATTTTTTGGGAAATTATTTTCTCTGTGATTTTTTAGATTTTCACACTTAGAGCCTATTGACTTATATCAGTCCCGTTGCGACGTCACTATATGGGGTTGAAGTGATAGTTTATACCTTAAAAGGTGTTGCGCGATCAAGTTAGATCGTTTTTCGATTCCCTTCGAAACGTCACACTATTATATAGTGTCGCCTTACGGAATCGCCAAAGCCGGCTGAAACGCTTTCAATGCCACTTTTTAGGTGATATCCAAACTCGCTTCAACACTCGATATAGTGACAGGTTTCAAGGGAAACTGTATAAGTCAAAGGTTCTAAGTGAGAAAATCTCTAAAATCACAACCTTAAATATTTCCCCGATAATTTCTAGTCAATTTTTTTTCGGAATTTGACAACTTAGGAAACCTTCGACTTATACCAGTTCCCTAAGTGGCGTCACTATATGACGTCATTATCGGTTTGACGATAGGGTATCTCGAAAACTAGGATAGCTACAAGAAAACTAATAAACATTCGTGGAATCAGCGTAAGAAAATTGTTCTAAAAATGCAAAAAAAAAAATTTGAAATTTTTGGGGATATTTTATTTTTTTCTTTTGAAAAAACTACGTAGCTACAAAAAAACTAATAACATTCGTGGAATCAGCGTAATAAAAAATTGTTCTAAAAATGGCCAAAAAATTTTTTTTGATTTTTTGGGGCTTTTTAATTTTTTTTTCAAAAAAAAAACGATAGTTACAAGAAAACTAATAACATTCGTGGAATTCAGCGTAAGAAAATTGTTTCTAAAAATTGAAAAAAAAAATTTTGTAGAGCGTTATTGGAATATGTGCTGATTTTTTCTCGAAAAAATACGTTATCTGACTAGAAAACTAGATAACATTCTTAGAATTCAGCGTAGAAAATTGTTTCCAAAAATGGCAAAAAAATTTTTTTTGATTTTTGGGGCTATTTTATTTTTTTCTCCCAAAAACTTACGATAGCTACAACAAAACTAATAAATTCGTGGAATCAGCGTTTAAGAAATTGTTCTAAAAATGTGTCAAACATTTTTTTTATTTTGTGGGGGCCAATTTTATTTTTTTTCTCTAAAACTACGATAGCTACAAGAAAATAATAACAATCGTGGAATCAGCGTAGAAAATTGTTCTAAAAATGAAACAAAAAATTTTGAATTTTTTTTGGATATTTTATTTTTTTTTTCTCTCAAAAACTACGATAGCTACAAGAAAACTAATAAACATTCGTGAATTCAGCGTAAGGAAAATGGTTTCTAAAATGGAAAAAAAAATTTTTGATTTTTTTTGGAATATTTTATTTTTTTCTCGAAAACTACGATAGCCTACAAGAAAACTAATTACATTCGTGGGGAAACAGCGTAAGAAAATTGTTCCTAAAAATGGCAAAAAAATTTTTTTTGATTTTTTGGGGTATTATTTTTTTTTCTCAAAAACTACGAAGCTACAAGAAAACTAATTACATTCGTGGAATCAGCGTAAGAAAATTGTTCTAAAAAATGGCCAAAAAAATTTTTTTGATTTTTTGGGGCTTTTTATTTTTTTCTCAAAAACTACGATAGCTACAAGAAAACTAATAACATTCGTGGAATTAGCGTAAGAAAATTGTTTCTAAAAATGCGAAAAAAAAATTTTTGATTTTTTTTGGTATGTTATTAGTTTATCGAAAGAAAGAGCCACAAAAAAACAATAACCATTCGTGGAACATCGTAAGAAAATTGTTTATACTATATATATATATATATATATAATATTAATATAATATTATTATATATATATATATATATTATATATATATTATTATATATATATATATATATATATATAATATATATATTATATTATAATTATATATATATATATATATATAGTATATATATATATAATATATATATTATCTATATATATTATATATATTAACAACTTTATATAAAACCGTTATTCATTCGCGCATTTATTTAATTTTTTTTTAATTTAGTCACCTTAAAATCAGTTTTTTATTTTATTTAATATTTAGAGGTAATAATTTAAAACTACATACTTTAGACATATATATCATTACAAAAGCTCCCTTAAAAAACTACGATACGTACAAGAAAACTAATAACATTCGTGGATTCAGCGTAAGGAAAATTGTCTAAAAGAAAAAAAAAATGTTTTGAATTTTTTGAGATAATTTATTTTTTTTTTCTCGAAAACTACGATAGCTACAAGAAAACTATTAACATTCGTGGAAATCTTTCGTTAAGAAAATTGTTCTAAAAATGGCAAAAAATTTTTTTTGATTTTATGGGGCTATTTTTATTTTTTTTTCTTCAAAATTACGATAGCTACAAGAAAACAAATAACATTCGTGGAATCCACTTAAACAAGATAACTTAAAAATGAAAAAAAAAATTTTTTTGAAATTTTTGGATATTTATTTTTTTTCTCGAAAACTAACGATAGCTACAAGAAAACTTATAACATTCGTGGAATCAGCGTAAGAAAATGGTTCCAAAAAAAATGGAAAAAAAAATTTTTGATTTTTTTTTGGATATTATTTTTTTTTTCTCGAAAACTACGATTGCTACAAGAAAATAATAACATTCGTGGAATCAGCGTAAGAAAAATTGTTCTAAAAATGGATTGTAATAATTTTTTTTTTGATTTTTTGGGCTTTTTATTTTTTTTCTCAAAAAACTACGATAGCTACAAGAAAAACCAATAACATTCGGTGGATCAGCGTAAGAAAATTGTTCTAAAAAATGGCAAAAAAATTTTTTTTGATATTGGGAGCTTTTTTATTTTCTTTCTCAAAAACACGACAGGTACAAGAAAACAAATAACATTCGTGGAATCAGCGTAAGGATAATTGTTCTAAAATGGCCAAAAAAATTTTTTTGATTTTTTGGGGGCTATTTTATTTTTTTTCTTCAAAAAACTACGATAGCTACAAGAAAACCAATAACATTCGTGGAATCAGCGGCGTAACAAAATTGTTCTAAAAATGGCAAAAAATTTTTTTTGATTTTTTTTGTTGGGGGTTATTTTTATTTTTTTTTTCCGAAAACTACTCAGCTACAAGAGAAAACTTAATAACAGTTTCGGGTATCCAGCGTAAGAAAATGTTCTTGAAAATATGAAAATTTGTTTTTGGATTTTTTTGGTTATTATTTTATTTTTTCTCGAAAACTACGATAGCTACAAGGAAACTATTGTTTTTCCATTTTTAAAACTAAATTTTTACGCTGATTCCAAAAGGTTATTATTTTTTTTGTAGCTATCGTAGTTTTCGAGAAAAAAAAATAAATAACCCAAAAAAAAATAAAAAAATTTTTTTTTCCATTTTTTAGAACAAAATATCTTACGCTGATTCCACGAATGTTATTAGTTTTCTTGTAGCTATGGTAGTTTTCGAGTTTTTGCACTTAGACCTTCGACTTTTATTAGTTCTAGAGTTCTTAGACTTTCTGACTTTTCGTTCGTTTGTTTGTTGAACTAATATAAGTCGAAGGTCTAAGTTCAAATTTCGAAAAATAATTTCGACTTAAAATTTTTTTGGAAATTATTTTCTCTGTGATTTTTTAGATTTTCACACTTAGACCTTTGACTTATATCAGTTCCCGTTGCGACGTCACTATATGGGGTTGAAGTGATAGTTTATACCTTAAAAGGTGTTTGCGCGATCAAGTTAGATCGTTTTTCGATTCCTTTCGAAACGTCACTATAGTATAGTGTCGCCTTACGGGAATCGCAAAAGCGGCTGAACGCTTTCAAATGCCACTTTTTAGTGTATCAACTCGCTTCAACTCGATATAGTGACGTTTCAACGGGAACTGATATAAGTCAAAGGTCTAAGTGTGAAAATCTCTAAAATCACAAAGAAAATATTTCCCCGATAATTTTCTGTTCAATTTTTTTTTCGGAATTGCACTTAGACCTTCGACTTATATTAGTGCTTTAAGTGGAGGCAGTAGGTGACATAATACTGGGTCGAACGATCGGGATCTCGAAAACTAGATAGCTACAAAGAAAAAACAAATAAAATTCGTGTGAAATCAGCGTAAGAAAATTGTTCTAAAAATGCAAAAAAAAAAATTCTTGAAATTTTTTGGGATATTTTATTTTTTTTCTTTGTTGCCACATATAGCTACAAGGAAACTAATAACATTCGTGGAATCAGCGTAAGAAAATGGTTCTAAAAATGGCAAAAAATTTTTTTAGAATTTTGGTCGGCTTTTTTATTTTTTTTTTTCAAAAAAATTTGGAATGCCTATATGAGAGCTAAGAACATTTGTGGATTCCAGCGTAAGAAAATTGTTCTTAAAAATGAAAAAAAAAATTTTGAACTTTTTCTGGGATATTTATTTTTTTTCTCGGAAAAATACGATAGCTACAGAAAACTAATAACATTTCGTAGAATTCAGCGTAAGAAAATGTTCCAAAAATGCAAAAAAAATTTTTTTGGATTTTTTTGGGGACTATATTTATTTTTTTTCTTCCAAAAACTACGATGAGCTACAACAAAAAACTAATAAATTTCGTGGAATCAGCGTAAGGAAAATTGTTCTAAAAATGGAAAAAAAAATTTTTATTTTTTTTTGGATATTTTATTTTTTTTCTCGAAAACTACGATAGCTACAAGAAAACTAATAACATTCGTGGAATCAGCGTAAGAAATTGTTTCTAAAAAATGGAAAACAAAATTGAATTTTTTTTGGGATATTTTTATTTTTTTTTTCTCAAAAACTACGATAGCTACAAGAAAACTAATAAACATTCGTGGGATCAGCGTAAGGAAAATGGTTCTAAAAATGCGAAAAAAAAATTTTTTGCATTTTTTTTTTTGGATATTTATTTTTTTTCTCGAAAAACTACGATAGCTACAAGAAAACTAATAACATTCGTGGAATCAGCGTAAGAAAATTGTTCTAAAAATGGCAAAAAATTTTTTTTTGATTTTTTGGGGGTATTTTATTTTTTTTCTCGAAAACTACGATAGCTACAAGAAAACTAATAACATTCGTGGAATCAGCGTAAGAAAATTGTTCTAAAAATGGCAAAAAAATTTTTTTGATTTTTTGGGGTTATTTTATTTTTTTTCTAAAACTACGATAGCTAAAAAAAAACTAATAACATTCGTGGAAATCAGCGTAAGAAAATTGTTTAAAAATGGAAAAAAAAATTTTTGATTTTTTTTTGGATATTTTATTTTTTTCTCGAAAACTACGATAGCTACAAAGAAAACTAATAAACCATTTCGTGGAATCAGGTAAAATAAATTGTTTTTTTTTTTTTTTATATATATATATATATATTAATATATATATATATTATATATATATATATATATATATATATATATATATATATATATATATATTATATATATATATATATATATATATATATATTATATATATATATATAATTCTATATTATATATATATATATATATATATATATATATATACTATATATATATATATATATATAATATATATATATATATATATATATATAATATATTATTTAAACCCACTTTAGCTTTACCGTTATTCATTCGCGCATTTATTTAATTTTTTTTTTAATTTTAGTTTTTTTTTTTATTCAGTTTTCTATGTTAATTAATTTTTAAAGGTAACCTAAACTAAATGATTTTTTTTAAAAAAAATTAAATAAATAACTACGATAAAAACTACGATAGCTACAAGAAAACTAATAACATGCGTGGACAGCGTAAGAAAATTGTTCTAAAAATTGGCAAAAAAAAAAATTTTTTTCAATTTTTTGGATAATTTATTTTTTTTTTCTTCGAAAACTACGATAGCTACAAGAAAACTATAACATTCGTGGAATCCGCGCAAGAAATGTTCTAAAAATGCAAAAATTTTTTTTGTTTTTATTTTTTATTTTTTTTTTTCTCAAAAACTACCGATAGCTACAAGAAAACAAATAACATTCGTGGAATCAAGAATAACAAATTTTTCAAAATGAAAAAAAAAATTTTTTTTTGAAATTTTTTTGGACTATTTAATTTTTTTTTCTCGAAAACTTTACGATAGCTACAAGAAAACTAATAACATTCTTGTGGAATCAGCGTAAGAAAAATGGTTCAAAAAATGGAAAAAAAAAATTTTTGATTTTTTTTTGGATATTTTATTTTTTTTCTTTCGAAAACTACGATAGCTACAAGAAAACTAATAACATTCGTGGAATCAGCGTAAGAAAATTGTTCTAAAAATGGCTAAAATTTTTTTTTGATTTTTTGGGCTTTTGATTTTTTTTCTCAAAAACTACGATAGCTACAAGAAATATAATAACATTCGTGGAATCAGCGTAAAGAAAATTGTTCTAAAAATGGCAAAAAAATTTTTTTTGATATTTTTGGGGCTTTTTATTTTTTTTCTCAAAAACTACGACAGGTACAAGAAAACAAATAACATTCGTGGAATCAGCGTAAGATAATTGTTCTAAAAAATGGCCAAAAAAATTTTTTTTTGATTTTTGGGGGCTATTTTTATTTTTTTCTCCCAAAAACTACGATAGTACAAAGAAAACCAATAACATTCGGGGAATCAGGCGTACAAAATTGTTTCAAAAAATGGCAAAAAATTTTTTGATTTTTTGGGTTATTTTATTTTTTTTTTTCGAATAACTACGATAGCTACAGAAAAACTAATAACATTCGTGGATTCAGCGTAAGAAAATTGTTCTAAAAATTGAAAAAGTTTTTGGATTTTTTTGGTTATTTATTTTATTTTCTCGAAAACTACGACAAAGGTACAAGGAAACTATTGTTTTTCCATTTTTAAAACAAATTTCTTACGCTGATTCCAAAAAGGTTATTTATTTTTTTTTGTAGCTATCGTAGTTTCCGAGAAAAAAAAAATAAATAACCAAAAAAAAAAAAAATTTTTTTTCCATTTTTAGAACAAATATCTTACGCTGATTCCACGAATGTTATTAGTTTTCTTGTAGCTTTTCGTAGTTTTCGAGTTTTTTGCACTTAGACCTTCGACTTTTATATATAGTATGTTTTGAGTTCGTTTGTTTGTCTGACCGTTCGTTCGTTTGTTTATATATATATATTAAGTCGAAGGTCTAAGTGCAAATTCCGAAAAATAATTTTGACCTAAAATTTTTTGGAAATTATTTTCTCTGTGATTTTTTAGATTTTCACACTTAACTTTGACTTATATCAGTTCCCGTTTGCGACGTACTATATTGGGTTGAAGTGATAGTTTATACCTTAAAAAGTGTTGCGCGATCAAGTTAGATCGTTTTTCGATTCCTTTCGAAACGTCACTATTAGGTATTAGTGTCGCCTTACGGAATCGCAAAACGCGGCTGAACGCTTTCAATCCATTTTTTAGTGTAATCAACTCGCTTAACTCGATATAGTGACGTGTTCAACGGAACTGATATAAGTCAAAGGTCTAAGTGTGAAAATCTCTAAAATCACACGAAAATATTTTTCCCCGATAATTTTTTTCTGTTCAATTTTTTTTTTCGGAATTTGCACTTAGACCTTCGATTTATACTCCCTAAGTGGCGTCACTATATGACGTCATAGTGGGTTTAACGATAGGTATCTCGAAAACTAGGATAGCTACAAGAAAACTAATAACATTCGTGGAATCAGCGTAAGAAAATTGTTCTAAAAATGAAAAAAAAAATTTTTGAAATTTTTTGGGATATTTTATTTTTTTTCTCGAAAACTACGATAGCTACAAGAGAAAACTAATTTAACATTCGTTGGAATCAGGCGTAAGGAAAAATTGCTTCTAAAAATGGCAAAAATTTTTTTTTTGATTTTTTGGGGCTATTTTATTTTTTTTCTCAAAAACTACGATAGGTACAAGAAAACTAATAACATTCGTGGAATCAGCGTAAGAAAATTGTTCTAAAAATGAAAAAAAAATTTTTTGAATTTTTTTGGGATATTTTATTTTTTTTCTCGAAAACTACGATAGCTACAAGAAAACTAATAACATTCGTGGAATCAGCGTAAAAAAATTGCTCCAAAAATGCAAAAAAATTTTTTTTGATTTTTTTGGGGCTATTTTATTTTTTTTCTCAAAAACTACGATAGCTACAAGAAAACTAATAACATTCGTGGAATCAGCGTAAGAAAATTGTTCTAAAAATATTGGCAAAACATTTTTTTTTATTTTGTGGGGCAATTTTATTTTTTTTTCTCGAAAACTACGATAGCTACAAGAAAACTAATAAACAATCGTGAATCAGCGCTTAAGAAAATGTCTTAAAATGAAAACAAAAATTTTTGAAATTTTTTTGGATATTTATTTATTTTTCTCAAAAAAAAATTACGATAAGCGCTACAAGAAAACTAATAAAATTCGTGGAATCAGCGTAAGAAAATTGTTCTAAAAAATGGAAAAAAAAAAATTTTTTAATTTTTTTTGGATATTTTTTTTTTTTTCTCGAAAACTACGATAGCTACAAGAAAACTAATAACATTCGTGGAATCAGCGTAAGAAAATTGTTCTAAAAATGGCAAAAAAATTTTTTTGATTTTTTGGGGGTATTTTATTTTTTTTCTCAAAAACTACGATAGCTACAAGAAAACAATAACATTTCTAGAATCAGCGTAAGAAAAATGTTCTAAAAATGGCAAACATTTTTTTTTGATTTTTTGGGGCCTTTTATTTTTTCTCCAAAAACTACGATAGCTACAAAAAAACTAATAACATTCGTGGAATCAGCGTAACAAAATTGTTCTAAAAATGAAAAAAAAAAATTTTTATTTTTTTTTTTGATATTTTATTTTTTTTTCTCGAAAACTACGATAGCTACAAGAAAACTAATAACATTCGTGGAATCAGCGTAAGAAAATTGTTCTAAAAATGGCAAAAAAATTTTTTTGATTTTTTGGGGCTTTTTATTTTTTTTCTCAAAAACTACGATAGCTACAAGAAAACTAATAACATTCGTGGAATCAGCGTAAGAAAATTGTTCTAAAAATGGCAAAAAAAATTTTTTGATTTTTTGGGGCTTTTTATTTTTTTCTCAAAAACTACGACAGTACAAAGAAAAACAAAAACATTCGTGGAATCAGGCGTTAAGATTAATTGTTCTAAAATAATGGCAAAAAAATTTTTTTTTGATTTTTTTGGGGCTATTTTATTTTTTTTTCTCGAAAACTACGATAGCTACAAGAAAACTAAAAACATTCGTGAATCAGCGTAAAAAAATTGTTCTAAAAATGGCAAAAAATTTTTTTTTGATTTTTTGGGGTTATTTTATTTTTTTTTCTCGAAAACTACGATAGCTACAAGAAAACTAATAACATTCGTGGAATCAGCGTAAGAAAATTGTTTTGAAAATGTGAAAATTGTTTTTGATTTTTTTGTTATTTATTTATTTCTCGAAAACTACGATAGCTACAAGCGAAAACTATTGTTTTTCCATTTTTAAAACAAATTTCTAACGCTGATTCCAAAAAGGTTTTATTTTTTTTGTAGCTATCGTAGTTTTCTAGAAAAAAAAAATAAAATAACCAAAAAAAATAAAATTTTTTTTTTTTCATTTTTAGAAACAAATATCTTACGCTGATTCCACGAATGTTATTAGCTTTTTCTTCTAGCTATTCGTAGTTTTCGAGTTTTTTTGCACTTAGACCTTCGACTAATAAACGGTACAGAATAACTTAGACTTTCTGACTTTTCGTTCGTTTGTTTGTTGAACTAATATAAGTCGAAAGGTCTAAGTGCAAATTCCGAAAAATATTTGACTTAAAATTTTTTGGGAAATTATTTTCTCTGTGGATTTTTTTAGATTTTCACACTTAGACCTTTGACTTATATCAGTTCCCGTTGCGACGTCACTATATGGGGTTGAAGTGATATAGTACTTTCTACAAATCTCCCTCTCTTAAAACACCTTCTAACTCTCATATCTCTTTCGACGTTTCTCCGTCACTCCCTGTTGACAATATAAACATCCTTGGGCCTTAACATAAACAACAAAATATTTTTTTGGAAACCTCACATCACAAACTGCCTGCTAGGGCAGCCTCAAAGAAACTGGGGTTCTGTTTAGACTGCG